>JAXQQM020076445.1:0-255110 GCA_034641835.2 Pinus albicaulis
CGGGTATTAAAATAAAACCAACTAATTCCAAATAGAAATACTATCTCAACAAAATCCAAAACCAACTCTAAGAATTCTGGTATCTTTGTCCACGTTTTCTCTTTGAAAGTATAAAGTGAAGTGATCCTTCTAGAATTACACACGAACGAGTCAAAATACCCACACAAGATGAGCTTGCAAACACCTTTTTTTGGATCGAAAATGATTCCAGAAATCTCTTCAGAACGTGTCCCGTCGTGTTCAATGACAGGTGAACTCAAAGTCCAACTATCAGTGACAGCTGGCAGACTCAAATTCTAACGATAAGTGACAGGCAGACTCAAAATCAAACTCTCGCCTTCCCCCGAAAAGAGAGGATTGAACACTGGAATCGTCATGTACCCACGATAAAAATCTTTTTTTGTACATCTGGAAGCACAAGAAGTCGTCTCTCAGAAGTAGTGAGTGTTTGAGATAATGCCTCATTTATGATGCATACTACAGATTAGGGATTGGTTTGGTGTGTTGGAGGATGTTGAGAGGTTCTCTCAACATCTCCCTCCAAGAGTGGAATTAGTTGGATCTCAGCACTATAAATATTGTAATGTATTCCTGTGATTTAACATATAGAAATTGATTATTTGTGTGTGAATATTGTGCATCTCTTCTCTCTCATAATTTATAATATGGTATCGGAGCCTAGCTGGGCTTAATCCCTCCCGGGAGTGCCCAGGAAAATGTGAGAGCCATAAATCGTAATTCTAGGACTAGTTTGTGTGAATGTAGAAGATTTTTTTTTAGTTAGAGATTGTGTAAATTTCTATGTGGATTGATTTTTTATTCCTCAACAGTCTGCGGTGTAAAGAAGAAAATCGGTGGAACGTTGTTCATTGCAGTTCATGGAAATTGCCATCTGGGTGTAAATGAGCCTCTGTTGATTACAGATTTGCATGTAGGTTTGGAGACCCTGCGTAAAAGGAGAGGACGCTTACGGTGATTAGCTGGAGACAACCTGCGCAGGCGATTTTGATCTGTGTCAATTTAATAGATCTCTTTCAATTTAATATGGATCATAAACTCGGTATATTGCTGGTGAATCTTCCCTTGGAACTAGCCCTACCACTCTGTGGATAGTGCTTCCTACCATTCTCTCTGTAGATAGTTCTTCTAAATTTTGAACTGCTGCATTCATCTCGAAAAAGGGATTTTAGATGGCATGATATGGTATGATCGATATCTTAGTTGTAGCCATGCAGAAGCGCAGCCTGAGCGTGTGGGCAAGGTTGCCTGGGTCGGCTGTCACGACGCAGAAAAGGCTGCTCATGCAGGGGCCACTGAACGTGAAGGTTCCACCGTAGTTTATCAGGTTCTCTGTCACCCAATCATAGACATGGTTGGTGTTGATTAAAAGCGATGGCAGAATGCCCAGAAGAGGCCAGTTTCGTGGACGTTTCACGTTCCTCTGCAGGAAATAATGGCATACAATGTATCCCACCATGGCTATTACTACGTCTACAGCTTTCATGTGATCTGTGAGGATCCGGCTCACACTGAAACTGCCCATATTTTGGTTGTGGCAGGTGAGAAATAAGATAAGCAGCGGGATTCGATATGGCGCAGAAGATTCGATACGGCGCAGAACAATTAAGCGTGACTTCTCAAGAGCTGGTCCCCTAGCCTAGTGGTCTGCCAGCACACTGCAGAACCGGATTGATGCTCGTTCATGACCTTGGATTTTACTGTGGTGCAAGATGGGATTCATCCGAGTTTTATGTAAAAAAAAATTATTTTGTATTTTTTTAAGTTGTTTGTTTGTAAATTATTGAAGAAGAACCCAATTATTGTATAGATTTGCATTATTGAAATTAGTCGTTCTCAACGTTCTTCGGTGCTAGGAGAACAATTGACTAATTTGATTGTGTAAATTTGTTATACGTTGATGGGTCTTGTTGTGCTTCGGGCTTCAAGAGCGTCAACTACAGGGTACAGTGTGAAATCTATTTGTGTAAAGGTCACTTTGTAGGATTGATCGCTGATCATATTCTGTATCCAAAATATTTTCCTATATACTGTTGAAATTTATTCTTCGGGGTTATTTCACAGATGAAAATATTTCCATAGTATAGTTCAGTGTCGAGACTCTTCTTTGGGGGTGTCAAGAATCTTTGATCTTACAAATTCAGTATTGCTGGTCAGAAACAAATGTATTTTAAATGGGTTGAATGGTAGCTCGAAAATGATGGAGAAAAGAGCGTTGTCTATGAGATCTCAGAGTGGGTACAAATGTTAATGAAGACCAGCGCAGCCAAATGTTTGTATTAAAATAGTGTGTTCTCCATTTCTGTAATGTAGGCATTAAGGGGGGGTGTTTGAGATAATGCCTCATTTATGATGCATACTACAGATTAGGGATTGGTTTGGTGTGTTGGAGGATGTTGAAGGGTCTTTTACTTCTCCCCTCGAAGGGAATTAGTTGGATCTCCGCTGACACTATAAATATTTTAATGTATTAGTGTGATTTAATATAGAAATTGATTATTTGTGTGTGAATATTGTGCATCTCTTGCTCTCTCATAATTTCTAATGTTGAGCCTACGATAATCCCTACAAATTACAGAAATTGTTCTTAAAAATGGCCATCGCATGCTTTCCTTCCTCCCAAAGGTAAAGATGTGGGATAATGTCCGACACACCTTGGAGTCGGCGAATACAAGGATCTGAGAATGGAAACCTGGTGAGATTAAGGGTGTTTCCTCTCATACTCAATACAAATTCCAAGTTTGACAACAAAGAGTCAAAATATTTCCACGAGGGAAAGCTTTTTCAACACCATCAATTGCACATCGGCAAGAAGTTGATCCCATGTATTTTCCATGCACTCCTCATTCTCAATACGTTCCATGCTCATGTCTTCTAAATCTCGATTCTCCCTCACCTCTGTCTACTGAACTACAAAGACAACAAAAACATAAAAGAATTGGTTTCCAAGGACGAGAATTTAAACCTTTTCCTTTTTGTCAGATTATATTTTCCCATTTTAACTAATTAACTTACTTCATTACATTATAATAATATTTATAACATATTTTTAATTATTTAATATTCTCTATTTTATTTTAGGAGTGGATTAAGATGTATAATTTAAAATATTTTTTTAATAAAATTTAGATTATTATATTGATTTTATAATTAATTTTGAAATTATTATTTTAAGTTTCAAATAAAATTTAAAATCGTTTTTATTTAATTAAGATAAAGTTAGTTCTTTTAATAATATAAAATCAATATTTTTAAATAATATAATTTTTTTTAGTTGTTTTTATTATTTATTTACAATTAAATTATAATAAATTTAACAACCATTTTCCAAGAAAAACATAACAATCTTTTTTATTTTATTTAGATATACTTTCTATTTGAATAAATTGTTACTCCCCATATATTTTATACATTTACTTACTTTACATATCAATAGTTTCTATTTTACAAATAAGTTACCTTTATTACTAAACATAATTAAATACGTTAAATTAATATTTAAACTTGTAATACTAGTTACATCTTCCATTATTTTACTATTTAACAACAAATTTCGCTTTCGTAAAGAAAATTTCTTGTTTTCTTTCCTACTAAATTTACTATTTTCTTACTAAATAGTAATTACTATTAGCGTTTCTAAATTTTAATAATATTTATTCAATGTTAGGAATTTGGCTTACGTGATCCATATGTGATCCATAAGATTGTGTATAAATTCTTTAAATCGATTCCAACGCGTTTCAAACCGACTATTGTGGTTCATCATCGGGACGATCGGCGGTTCGACGCGTGGACAAAAATACATTTGGAATGTGATTTTATTTGAAAAATTCTCTGTTTTGTCTTTAAATAGGAATATTAAAATTTAAATTTAATGTGTGTACACTTGTCATTTGGAGGGAAGAAAGGTTGACGAAAATGCAAGTGTATTGATTCAAAAGAGAAGGCCTATCGGCCTAATTAAAAAGTCAAGAACCCTCCTTCCACTTACGGATATAGGAAATCTTTAGCTAATTATGGAAGCATAATTCCAAAATAAATACACCTATTAACTAAATAAACACTTCTATCAACATAATTAGTAGTTACCTTTCAAAAACCACAATATAAATTGGCTTATACTATTATTAGAAAAAACACCTATTAATTGAATAAACATTCCTATCAACTTAATTAGTAATTACCATTTACAATCCAAAAATATAAATTGACTCATACTGTTATTTAGGAAAAATAAATTTGACTCATACTATTATTTAGAAAAAAAATAAACCTAATCAAATAATCCAAACCCAATTTTTATAACTAACCAAAAATAATTTTAAATAAAAATAACTTCTAAATTAAATAATAGTTGCAACATAAAAGGTACGAAAATATAATTATATATTTTTAAATAACATTAACTTTAACCTTTTATAAACCATGCTCTATTTAAAATATAATCATATTTAAAAAATATATATCATGATGACTGAAGTTAAAACTTATACATCTAATTTTTAAAAGCAATAAATTTGTTAAATAATTATAAACCGAAATAAATAATATAAAAGCAGTACTTTCAAACATATTCATTACTTCTGAAGCAAATAGCTATTGGTATGGATTTCTCTCAAATGATAGCTAATCATGCAGCTATTGGTATGAACTTCTCTGAAATGACATGTAAGAAAGTGTTTGTGAGTAGTTCACCTATCTTACTCGCAACCTCTGATCAGAAATAAATAAAAATAAAAGGAAAAGCATAATCATGGTTAACGTTTTCTATTGCAGCAAAAATGTTATTAGTACATACGTAGCCACAAGATTCACAAATAACAAAAAATATCTGCAAAAAGATGCAATAACAAACAATCTGGCCTCTGTTAATCTTGATTTCAAGAATGAAAATCACAAACAACATCAGTTATGGTCACAGCAATGTACTCATTGCACTAAGAAATTTCACTGCAATTGACTATAACAATTACGATAATAGCAAACAACATCAACTATGAATGGAGCAATGTACTCACTGCACTAAGGAATTTCACTGCAACTAATTGGCCATAATAGTAATAAGAAAATGTAAATGGGTCGGACCTTAATTGTAGATTTCAAGAAAATTTTATAATCCTACGAATAGTAGGGTTGTCAATATCTATCCAGTTCTAATTCCAAAATATTCTTCTAATTCCATAAGAGAAATAGATTTCTACAAGCTATTAGTGAAACGAAGGCCTTGATCGCTCAATTTCTGCTCGATCTCTAAATAAATACGTTCCTCCATTTGTGGAGTGAAATGCTTCTTCCACTCGCCCACTTTTCCCTCGCAGAAGAAAAAGGTGTTTCTCATTCCGTATTTAAGCGTCCCCACTTTACCTTTCTTGTTCACCTACAAGTTGCACAGTGTATCGAAACTGCACTTGTCTACAATTCTCTGGGCGTTCTCTTCTAGACGAGGAGAAGAACAGCCCAAGAAAAGGGCCATTCTTTTAACCCATCCCACACAATCGGTCTGCAGATCCTCGTACGTCACAAACATCACCTGATTCGGATTACGCACTTGCTTTCATGCCAGTAAATCAGAACGTTCTCAGCAAAGGGGCCGCCATAATAGAAACTAGAGAAAAATGCATCAAACACCGTTTCCTTGGCAAGATATCCGTCCAAATAATGAGACCCTGCTCCACGAAGTCTGGTGTAGAATTGCCAAATGGAAAAAAGGAATCTCTGGGGTTGTAGGCAATGTAAACTATCTTGCAATTCGAAGAAGACCTCACAAGAAGAGGCAGCATATGGATTGGCAAATGAGTGTGTAGCAGACGTGGGGAGGGAAAATCAAAGAAGCAGGAAATGTCATACTGATTAAAGAGATAAGTTTCCATGGTTGGGACCAGAACATGGGGATTTTTCTCATCCACAGCAAACATTTTCTCAACTGCAGCAGAATCACCATTCGGGTCTGCTGGATGCTTATTGCCTAACAAGATGGTATGCAACAGCGCCTTACCCCATGTGGTTCTAGTCTTGGGAAGGGAAGCAAAGAAAATGTCGTCGGGGCGAGGTTCATTGCCATAAATTCTATGAAAAATTCAAACTAAATCTCCTAAAACATCGGCTTAAAAATGGTGGGCAATGACGAATTTAAACAGAATTCCCAAACTTCCACCTAAAAATAGTAAAAAGGAGGGTCGACAATGACAAATTTAAACAAAATTCCCAAACTTCTGCCCAAAAATAGTGGGCAAAGATGTAAGTGGAATTTGTACACACATGTTAAGTAAAAATTAAAAGTGTTGAAGAAACCAAAAGTAGATTGATTCATAAGAAAAGGCCTATTGGCCTAAGTATTTAATAGTGCCAATACATTGATTGAAACATTGTCTAAATGTTCTAATTTAACAATAAACCTTAAACCGCTTGCCACATATTACATAAAGCCTAAGGTTTAAACTTTATTAAAACACATTTTTATAAAGATTAATCCATTTTGCCACATATAAAAAACTTTGGCCCCACTCCATTCCAATGCAACTCCAAAAAGATCTGGCCGTTCACATTTAATCCCAAGATCCAATGGTGAAAACACAATATCGCGTAGAAAAGTTGCGTGATCACCCAAGCTCCAAATCTGCGCGAAATGGGTGGTTTCATAATTATATCTCTCCTCCACGTGCCCTTTTCTTATTGGATCGCGTGGGTTCAAGCCAAAACCACTTACCGCCAAATTGTCACGTGATAACCACTATGGTTTTCAATCCTTTGAAACCCGAAACCGCCGCCCCCACCTGATGTGACAATCATTCAATGCAGAAGTAATCTAACCAAAATTCCTATTAAACCATCAAAATTTAATTCGTTCCTTTCTCTTCTGCATTAACCTTTTTCTCGCACCTCCCTGACTGTAATAACATCCTTTTTTCACCATTTATGCCCGAAGAGCCTGCAAAATCTGCCCTGTGAGAATTGAAGACTGCCAAGGAGTGTTTACATTGCTTCACAGAAGTTGTGTTTCATTCAAAACCTCAGATACATCTTCCGAAGCCCAATACCTGCATAAAAAAGGTATTTTTCTAAAATTTGAACCAATAATCAAGTTGAAAGACATTTTTAAATACCAAAAACAAACTTAGAGTTTAAGAATCAATTGAAAGAAACTGTCAGAAAGCCCCAAAAATAGGCCATACCCTGTCAAATGTTTTCCAAAAACCCAATTTCAAACTAGTGCACACAATTTTTTAGGAAATTTGTGATTTTTCATAGTTTGATGAACTATTTCAAGCTTTAAATCAAACCAGAAAACCTCTGAAGGTATCCTAATCCTCTGTGACCTATTTCAAGAGACTTTCAGTCCTATTTCTCAGTAAGAGACTTAAGAAACACTTGTTTCTTGTTTTAAACCAGTCAAAATCCTGTAAACCTCTTTCACATACCTAATTGGAAAAAAAGCCCAAATAAAAAGTTATACTTTGCCGAAATCCTTTGCTAAAGTAAATTACTTGTGCAAACTGTCTAAACTTGCAGAAGTAGCCCAAAATGCCTAAAAAGCAGAGCTCTAGAAAGCTTGAAGCTTGTAAAGTGCCTAAACCAACCCCTGCCATGACTTCAAATACTCCTATTGTTGTCAATCATTTACAACCCCCATTTATAGACATTAAACATATACCATTAGCTGATACTGATTACAAGATAGCAGATCCCATTGTTGAATTTAACCTGGTAGATATCCATAACTAGTGCTATGAGAAGTCATTAGATAATGAAGAAGAAATCCATATTTGGGAATCCCACTTGCCCAAATATGTTGTCCCCTTAACTTACCCATGCCAGGAAGTCATTAGGTTATGTCAACAACTTTATGTACTTGAGAAAAGAGCCATTGTAAATGCCAATAAAGAAGTGTTTTTTACCATTACTGCAGAATCAATTAACTAGATGCTACAACTTCATCCTGACTCCCAAGTAGTCCCTTTATCTATAGAGGCCCTCACCAAGTTATATATTGGCCTAGATTTTCCCAAGAGATTCATGATTTTTCAGACATTTATGCCTTTGCATGTAGAAATTCCTAAGCTAAATCCCCCATATTCTACTGCTAAATTCCCTGAAGGTTCAAGACATGTGATTTCCATGCTTTCCTTCATCCTTGGATATTTTACTGATGAACACACAGATGAGTCCATCTTGGGTTTCTTATCCACTTTTTTCCTACGTCAACCACCATCAACAATCTTTGATTATTCCAGTTTCATTACAGATAATATTCATTTTCAATTGACCAATTTTCAAATTGAGGGAGTGTTCAAATATACTTCCTTCCTTTTCCATATGTTTGTATACTTTCAATCAGATAATTTTCCAATTACTCTCCAAAAGCTTGAAATAGAGGGAAATCCTCTATTTGTCATTTTCTGGACATCCTTGCTCAAGAAAGAATGTATAGATTTAAGTTATTCAGAATTTCCAGAGTTATTTTTACATCCAGTGATCACACTGTTAACCAAAGCAGAGAAGCCAAGAATAAATGAAGAAACGAAAAATATATTGCAGCTGTTAGAGCAGAGTAAGGTTGGTGACCAGTATTTGTATGAAAAATATACTGAGATTAGAGTCTTTGGGTCAAACTTGTTACCTTACAAATTACCCAAACATCCTTCAATGAGGATCTTTTCCTTGGAGTATATCAGGCAAATCCTAAACTCTAATTCCATAAATTTCATGGTAGATAAAAATAAAACCCAATTCAAACTAAAGGATCAGATAGGGCCATTCATATGCAATCACAGGGATGCTGAAAAAGAGGCAGCTAAGCAACTATTGGAATATAAATTTGAAGAAAGTTTTCATTGGAATTATGATCCACAAGGGATCCTAAGCAAGCTAAGGGTTAACTTCAAGTTAACACCCTTCATCCATGAAGCAAAACAAGAAATAGAAAAATTTGCAAATCATATTGAGTGGACTGAAAACACCTTAACAGATGCAGTGAACAAAGGTAATACTAGTCATACTTTAGAGACTGCAAATCAACCAGAAAAGTCTACTAAAAGATTGAGTGAAGAATGATCCTATGTAGTAGAAACTACAATTGAAACTAAGTTCAAGCTCATATATAACAAAAGGCCCAAGTTAGATTCAGCAGGTAAAGGAAAAGTAACAATTGATGTGATAGAAACAGAGCTTTTAAATACCAATACAGATTTACTAGAGACAAATGTTGCTATTGTGATTATCAATGAGCCAACTACTAAAAATCAGAACGAAGAACAAACCAACAATGAAGATGCACAATTAATAGAAAGATAGCAAAGCATGGAAGCCTCTTCCTCACAGAAAACTGAGGAAAAAGATTTGGATATCAAAGAAAAATATAAGCATATTAAACTGAAGAATGAAGAGATAAAAAAAAATGTATTCTCAATATCTCAAACAGACTCCAAGTGTGCAAAACAGGCTCCTTTCTGCATTTGATTGTTCTAATCAAAAGCTAATCATGTCATTGTTACAGCCCACAGTCAAATCTCCAAAGGCAGTGGAATATTATAAGAAATTTGATTTGGAAGTCCAAACAGATAAGATCCATGCTCTTGATCAAATTGAGTTCCAAAGACAGACCTCTGAAATGTTATATTCTACTGTCACAAATAAAGCCATGAGTGCTCGTAAGCTCCAAAACACCATCTCCAACATGCAAGATCAAATGAAGTTGGACAAAGCATCATTGTATACCAAGCGTCTAAGGATAAAAGCCTTAGAAGAACTAGTTTTGCAGGTACGATATGACCCTGCTAATATCAAAGCAGCAGAATTATTCGTGAAGAAGAAAAATGAAGATATAGCAGCTTTGAGTTAACAACTCAAACTTCCTCAAAGTGAACATCCTCAAACAAAAGAAATCATACATGAACAGAATGAAAAAGATACCATGATGAATTTAATTCTTCAGTTGACAGCCCAGGTTAAGGAGATGGAAATTCAGATGGACAAACTTGTCCAGGAGAAGGAAACAGTGAAAATACCAGATATTCCTACAATTATTCTAGTAATAACTACAGCAGTGCCTTCAACTTTAGCTGAAAATTTGGCACTTAAAGAACCACTAGCTAATACAGTGCCAGTAACTTCTTCCACAACCTCGGCTACTGAATCATCTACAATAATAATTCAACATACATATGAAGCCAACAAAATAGTGAAAGCAATGGAAGAAATGTATTTAAAGAAATTTGAGTTTAACAGGTTGACAAAGATGGTAGAAAATCTTGAGAAGTCAAATAAATTAGCTTAGGTAAATTCAAAGACACATGAACAAAATTCCATCAAATTGAATGAAGAGTTAAAGAAATTGCAAAAGGAATTGACATTAAAGGAGAAAATATCATACATCAAAAATCACCTTTGGAACAATGTCATTGAAGCCATCCATGATGTATGGCCATCAATTCAGGTAATTTTCTAGCAAAGAGAGTTATTACTAAAAGCACAAGTAGAAATTCAAAAGACTCAAAGTGAACTGGCTGACAAACCAGAGAAAGCTTTAACTTTGATCACCTTCCTTAACAGCAAAAATAGACAGGAGTTAGAAGAATTCAAGATTACAGATAGTACTGAAACTATCCTAGAAATTAGGAAAGTTACTACAAAGAAGAATCTGATGAGGAAATTGGAAGAAAAGTGTGATAGTATGAACACTGCCATAACCAGGTTCATGGTTAAGTTTAGAAATTTGAGGCAAAAAGGACTGCCTAACATTATGGTCATTAATGATAAATTGATGGCTTAGAATGACTATGATAAGAATATTAGAGATTTTGCAAAAGAACAGGTAAATAAACCATTAGGTCAAGGCATTCTTACTGGAAAAGTGTTACTCAAGAGTTTTGAAGACTTATTCTATTTGCAACATTAGATAAAACACTTGTTTATCATCAAGCCAACCTTTGATAGATATATTAAAGATGATGAAAACTTTAGGAAATTAAAGAAAATAAAAATTCCTAGAGATGAGGATTGGCAAGCACTCACAGATTTATTATGAAGGATAAAAGACAGAGATATGAAAGAAGGAAGAAAATTGTTTTTTGATTTACAATCGAAACAGATTTTTACAGTAGTAAACAATTTTTGATTATGAATAAAGAGTATCCAAGAAAGAGTATCAGACATGGCAGATCAGATTCCAAAAAATATCTAAGAGCCAGCAAGGAGGACACCAAGGTATCCAGCTGCATCTTATCCTCAAAACAGTTTCTATTTCTTTTGGATAAATAGGACAGCTTGTTGATTTGTTAAGAAGCTATCTCTATTATTGTTATAAAGATATTTTATTTTCCTAAAATAATTCCTAGAAGCTTTCTAGAATAAGTTTTTTAAAGAAATATGTATAAATACTTCATCTTTAGAAGTATTTTGTGTCGAATAAAATTGCTGGAGATTGTTATAGTCTTTTCTTGTTGGACTTCAAAGCTTTTTGTGTGTGAAAATTCGAGTAGTAGGCTCGATCAAACCAATTGTCATCCTACTTCAGGATTCCTGTGATGAGCTATTTGGAGTGAAGTATTTCCGTACTTGTCATTTTTATCTTTCTTTTTACATGCATCCATCTATGTTTTTCTAAATCTGAATGAATAACTAGGAGTATTACTACAGGATTTGTTAAGAGCACCCTGTTTTTAACTAGTTATCATTTATATGTTTTCCTCTGATTTCCAGTGTAGGGAATCCTTAATTTCACCCTCTCTCGTTTGACCTCTTCCTACTATTCCCTTTTTTGGATCAAAGTATTTTTAAGTTCCCTTTATCTCGATCATACCACCTCATAAAAACAACTTTCCAAGATCTTCAAGGGTTATCTATCTTGCCCTGAAAACATTTGACCTTTTAGCCTTGATTCCAGTTCTGTTTACTTGATTTTGACTCCTTAGTCCAATGGACAAATGTATGTCCCACTATCCATCTTTTCAAGTGATTTTTCCCACCAAATCTACCAAAACCAAACCAAACTTTCACATTCATAACTAGCCTAATATTTTACCAATCAAACAAAGTTAAAACTTAAAGAGAGAGCCCTCTCTGAACCATAGGAAGGCTAGATCCTAGAGTTTGAAGTTGGTTTGTGGTTACCTCTAGTTTCCTTTGACTAAAAACCAAAATCTCACAAATTTAGAATTACTAGATTGATAACAGGGGGCACTGCCAAAGTTTCCACCATTTTTAACTGTGAGATTAATTAACTTAATCATCAGATTATTTGGGGATAAGTATTAGTTTAATGCACACTATGTGTAGCTATCCAAAACCCTGGATTAGAAACATTAAACTTGTATTAAATTTAATTAATCTGCAATAATAAACATAATATGCATATAATGTTTTCTGTTCCGAGCCTGTGGTTTGGTGGAAGGGTCACATAGGGAGGGGGTTAGCCCGCAAGGTTGGCCCCCTCCAAACCCCCGTCATATGAACCATGTCATAACAAATATATGGTGCCATACTTTTCCGGGTATAAGGTGGTAGCTCGTTAGTGGGGTGTACTTATTTGGTGCGGGTGGTCGTGGGGTCAGCCCAGAGCCTCGACCACTTCAAGAGCATATAAATTTTGCCAACAATATCCCAAAATTTAATGTTAAAAAAAATCTTTGGTTATAATTCGAATCAATTGGGACCACCATATATAATATGCCATGAAAATTGTTGATGCGGGCATTAGCTCCGAAAAACAACCTTGTATTTTATTTAAGCTAGGGGGTTTCATGTTTTGAAGAAATATTAAATTTCATGTAAATATTAATATTATTTGAGTGATTAATTATATTTTAATTAATTATTTGTGAGAATTTGTAAATGTTTCCAAACAACTGGAAACATGAGAGAAATTAGTTTCAAGATAGTTTAGAATTAATGATGGAGCCTAAGTTGGAATTAGTTTCAAATTTTTAGGGATAAAAATCTATCTTTTAGGGATGTTGAGAGATTTAGGGATTTGTTGAGATTTTAAAGGGATAGAACTCAATTTAGTGCATTTTTAATTTGTATAAATTAGAAGGCCTCAAAGGCAAATAGGGCAGGTAGGATAGAATAGAAAGGAGAAATTAAAGCTTGGACAGCCAAAGCTTGTAAGCCTCCGGCAATTGTAAGGCCATTACTGTTGAATATCCGGCAAAGACAAAGTCTGTAAGTGTTTTCATTGTTAATGTAAAAAGTGGTTTCAGAATTGTGTGGTTCGATTTCTGGAGTGGAGTATATTTTCTGTAATTGGGTTTTAAATGGAGATTGTACATTTTATATAATCTGGTGGTGAAATCATTGTTTATAAGTTAATGCCATTAAATGAGTCAAATTTTGCAATCTAAAGAGAAATCGATCTGAATAATCGATTCAATTTTAATAAGTCGATGCTGTGGGCAAACACATTAACAAAGAGCGGCTTTTCTTCCAATGTAGAACTCGGCATTTTTCATCTTCTGGAATGTACGCAGAGGTTTATAATTGAATCAAATCTTATGTCCTGTCAATTGATAAATGAAACAATATTCGATTGATGGAGAACGATCTTGGATGGAATTGAATATAAATGGCATGGTGGCTGTAGTTTTATGTTGAACCAGTTCTATTGCCGTAATCACTAATTTGTTCAGAAATGAATTCGATTTGTATGAATACGTTTGGGTTCAATCTTTATAAGGTGACTCTGCACATAATTTGGGAAAATCGATGTTGTTAATTAGGCAAAACTCTGATATTATTTAAATAATGTCGATGTTCTGAACATTACAGACAGCGCACAATTGGGATGTAATATCCACGGAAATTGCAGAAGTTAATTGGAAAATCGAATTACAATGTTAAGAAATGCAGTAGAGCGTTTGAAGGATTGATGGAGGAGGCGTTAAATTGGGTTGAAGACTTCAACAGTACTTGGTGGTCTGTAATCAAATAAATTCGATTGGACAGCGCTGAAGAATGTATCGATTTGGTAAATGAAGTTTTAATGTTCCAAATTCCATTTGCTATTAACACTATTCTAAATCCAGAATCATGGAATGCTAAAAGCGTTGGTAACACCATCCAAATTCTTCCTGTGAGCCATTAGACAACGAATTAACATTTGAAATTGCAGAAAAAGACCACAAGTCAACGAGTCTGGCAAAGTTATTAAACGAAGGTGCTGAAAGATTACAATCTGGCAAAGTCTCAACAACAGTATTGTAGTAGTTGTATGAGGTTAACTGTATCGTTATACTAAAGGTTGAAAATTCAAATATTTCAATTTTACCACCTTTGTAGCTTAATGGTAATGTCGATATTTGATATTGGTTCAATTAAAATAATGTTAAAATTGAATGATGGGGTATTGTCTCATTGACTTCTGAGTATATGAAATCAGATACTGAAACCCATATATAAATGATTGTGGAAATGACTAATGAGAAGATTTTGGGCTTAAAACCAGAATTAAAAGGGCTTATAATATGGTTCTGCCAAAAGGGCTATTGTATTGAAGTTTGGTTGAGACAAAACTTTGTGCGATTTAATGTGAAATAGAAACCATATAGATAATGGCCAAGAGTGAGTGAAATGCCAAGCTTTTGATTGAATCCAGCATATGTGAATGTAATTGTGGTAATGGATCTGAATTATGAGAGCATTCGAAGTTGATGGGATTGATAGTTAAAATATGAATGAGGATGAAGGAAACTTCACATACAGTGATTGATTTTTATTGAGTTTTCATGAACCATGAAATATGTGAACAGGTGTTTGAGAAGCTTCCGCATGCAAATGATAAAATGTGAATTTGCCAGGAATTGAAGGTAAGCTTCCGCATATTAATTGAGATTGCCAGTGGTAGAAATTTGTCAGACATTGAGGTACTGATTGAGCATAGGCTGAGATGCATGTTCATATGCATTTGAAGAAAGATTTTGGGTATTGCAGGCTATGCCTGCGTCATTTTTGGTATCAAAGCTGGAATAGCTCTGTATGAAATTTTCTTGAAGGAATTCAGAACTGAGAGATGTGTATGCAGGAAAGGGAGATCAGATTCTAATCTGACATTCAAGAAACCAGAGTACAGCTGAATGAATGAAGAATCGTGCAGGTATTGTGTTTGTTTAATTTTGAATTGAGTTTCACTGACAAGAAATAGATTGAGGATTGATGGTTGCAGCAATGAAGTATCTCAGCAAAGGAGATCAAGGGATAGCAATGAAAGAAGCTGTTAATGATTTCTGAGTGGAAGAAACTCAGCAAAAAAAGGAATTATTGCTGACAGCTGAAGTTTGCCAGATAAAGCCAGAAGATTGGAAGAAAGGATCAGATTCTAAAATCTGATTGACAGTAATTGAATATCGAGAAATTGTGCAGAGGAAGCATAAATATTTGCTGAAACAGATTTGCAGGAATGATGAGATTCTGAAGGTAATTGAAGTGCAGGTGAATGGAAGGACAAGATCAGATGAGATCTTGGAGGTAAGATGATATGGTTTTATTTGGATAGAATATTGTAGTCTTTGCATTGAAGTATTATTGCAACTCCCAAAAGGCAATGTGGTTAGAATTGCTAACAGATAAAGGAAGCTGGTGAAAGTTTCTAAGTGAAAACATAGATGTGGCAGAACCTTGAGGAATTCCAATAGAGATTGGATAAGGATGACAGTTGCGTTCTTTGAAGATACAGATGAGTTGAAGCCAGAAAGAGCAAAGAGAAGTGCTCAAAGGAGG
This sequence comes from Pinus albicaulis, assembly GCA_034641835.2. NCBI lineage: Eukaryota > Viridiplantae > Streptophyta > Pinopsida > Pinales > Pinaceae > Pinus > Pinus albicaulis. The sequence continues at coordinate 15,727 of JAXQQM020076445.1, forward strand.
TTCCAGAGATAGAGAACCAATTGCTTGCCAAAAGACTGAGTGAGGAGAGCTTGGTGAGGTAAGTGGCAGCAGGACAGGACTTGCTGCTGAAGAGGCTTTAGTGCAACTCATAGTAAAGTGAGTGAGGAACTCATAGAGATGGAAAGGATGATGACTAGTGACAATCGTAACAGAGGTTCTGAAATAAACCACAGCAGAGGACAAAAGAAGAAGGATGCCAAGACAATTGGCATACAGAGACAGTTAAGCAAAGAGGAATATGAAAGGGAGAAGGCTGAAATAGTAGTTCAGCTTGAGGTGTTAATGGAGATGTTGCAAAGAAATGAGGTAGACCAGAATTATGGTTATGTCATGAGAAAGAAGCTGAAGTGGCAGAGGCTACAAGAGAAGAGGAATCATCAGGTGAATATGCAGTTGATAAAGGAACTAAGGGAACTTGAATAGGTTATTGATGCCAAACAGAGGATAGAGAAGCTCGAAAGAGTTGAGCTACAACAAAAGGAAGATGCTGAAGAAGATGTTGAAGTTTCGATATGTTACCCAGAAAGTGGACCATTACTTTTTGAAAGTGATGAAGAGCTAGAGGAGTTGAATCATATGAATGATTCGAAGCAGCCGGAAGACTTGATGACTGAAGCATTAAATAAGACCGTAGGGTCTTGTGATTTTAAAACTAATGATTTGTGTATGATTGCAGGTTTGGAAGAAGATAGACAGTTTTTTAAAGTTGTCAAAGATGTGAAAGAGTACCTTCCAGAAGATGAAAGTTTTGAAGCAGAATATGATAAAGAGGCTGGGAAAGAATCAGTTCACTACAATGGACAAATGCTGGAAGACATCATTAATGAGAGAGGGAGACTAGCTGACAGTCTCAAGAGTTCTTTGAGTTTGGATCAGCATACTGATATGCTGACAGAAGAAGAGAAATCAACGCAACATACTGAAGTGTTTCTAAAGGGAAAAGAGGTACAGAGGCCTTATATTTTTTATTATAATGATTGTCTTATAATTGAAGATGTTGTTGCAGACGCTGGAACATATTTGGCACAAGTGGATAGCCAAATGGAAGAAGGAGAGGAAGAACATCTACTGAAGGATGTTAAGGAGAGACTGTTGAAGAAGGATGACAAAATAGTTGTCATAAATAATAATCAAGAAGAAGTTGACAGATGCAAAAAACAGAGGCAAGAAATTGTTCTAAAAGACAATGTAGCAGCAGCAGAAAAGGTGCAAAACAGCAGTAAGGGTGAAAAGGAAGCGATCAAAACAAGTGAAGAACAAGCAAGAATGAGAGTTCAACAATCAAGAGATGGAAACAATCAGTAGACAGAGGATATACTGGACAGAGAAATTGAGTTGATAAGGAGGTTAATGATGAAAATGTCTCAGAGAAAGACAGTAGCAAGAAAGAAAAGGAGCGACAACAAGAGAAAGACAGCGAAAGATTGTGAGAGCACAGTAAGTGGAGCACTACAGCACAAAATATGGAAACCTGGAGGACAACAGCAGATAACAATAGCAGTAAAGCAATTGACAAGCAAGGAAAGATTACAAAATAAAATTTGGGATCCAGGAGGAAATAATTATCCAGACTTATGACCAGGTGGTCATGAATTTTCTTACATGGGGAGTCTGATGCAGGAGCATTAGCTCCGAAAAACACCTTGTATTTTATTTAAGCTAGGGGGTTTCATGTTTTGAAGAAATATTAAATTTCATGTAAATATTAATATTATTTGAGTGATTAATTATATTTTAATTAATTATTTGTGAGAATTTGTAAATGTTTCCAAACAACTGGAAACATGAGAGAAATTAGTTTCAAGATAGTTTAGAATTAATGATGGAGCCTAAGTTGGAATTAGTTTCAAATTTTTAGGGATAAAAATCTATCTTTTAGGGATGTTGAGAGATTTAGGGATTTGTTGAGATTTTAAAGGGATAGAACTCAATTTAGTGCATTTTTAATTTGTATAAATTAGAAGGCCTCAAAGGCAAATAGGGCAGGTAGGATAGAATAGAAAGGAGAAATTAAAGCTTGGACAGCCAAAGCTTGTAAGCCTCCGGCAATTGTAAGGCCATTACTGTTGAATATCCGGCAAAGACAAAGTCTGTAAGTGTTTTCATTGTTAATGTAAAAAGTGGTTTCAGAATTGTGTGGTTCGATTTCTGGAGTGGAGTATATTTTCTGTAATTGGGTTTTAAATGGAGATTGTACATTTTATATAATCTGGTGGTGAAATCATTGTTTATAAGTTAATGCCATTAAATGAGTCAAATTTTGCAATCTAAAGAGAAATCGATCTGAATAATCGATTCAATTTTAATAAGTCGATGCTGTGGGCAAACACATTAACAAAGAGCGGCTTTTCTTCCAATGTAGAACTCGGCATTTTTCATCTTCTGGAATGTACGCAGAGGTTTATAATTGAATCAAATCTTATGTCCTGTCAATTGATAAATGAAACAATATTCGATTGATGGAGAACGATCTTGGATGGAATTGAATATAAATGGCATGGTGGCTGTAGTTTTATGTTGAACCAGTTCTATTGCCGTAATCACTAATTTGTTCAGAAATGAATTCGATTTGTATGAATACGTTTGGGTTCAATCTTTATAAGGTGACTCTGCACATAATTTGGGAAAATCGATGTTGTTAATTAGGCAAAACTCTGATATTATTTAAATAATGTCGATGTTCTGAACATTACAGACAGCGCACAATTGGGATGTAATATCCACGGAAATTGCAGAAGTTAATTGGAAAATCGAATTACAATGTTAAGAAATGCAGTAGAGCGTTTGAAGGATTGATGGAGGAGGCGTTAAATTGGGTTGAAGACTTCAACAGTACTTGGTGGTCTGTAATCAAATAAATTCGATTGGACAGCGCTGAAGAATGTATCGATTTGGTAAATGAAGTTTTAATGTTCCAAATTCCATTTGCTATTAACACTATTCTAAATCCAGAATCATGGAATGCTAAAAGCGTTGGTAACACCATCCAAATTCTTCCTGTGAGCCATTAGACAACGAATTAACATTTGAAATTGCAGAAAAAGACCACAAGTCAACGAGTCTGGCAAAGTTATTAAACGAAGGTGCTGAAAGATTACAATCTGGCAAAGTCTCAACAACAGTATTGTAGTAGTTGTATGAGGTTAACTGTAATGTTAATGTCAAGGTATGAAATTCTGGCATTCAATTTTAAGAACTGGTAATCAGAATGGGAAGGGCGCACTTATATATTTGATATTGGTTCAATTAAAATAATGTTAAAATTGAATGATGGGGCATTGTCTCATTGACTTCTGAGTATATGAAATCAGATACTGAAACCCATATATAAATGATTGTGGAAATTACTAATGAGAAGATTTTGGGCTTAAAACCAGAATTAAAAGGGTTTATAATATGGTTCTGCCAAAAGGGCTATTGTATTGAAGTTTGGTTGAGACAAAACTTTGTGCAATTTAATGTGAAATGGAAACCATATAGATAATGGCCAAGAGTGAGTGAAATGCCAAGCTTTTGATTGAATCCAGCATATGTGAATGTAATTGTGGTAATGGATCTGAATTATGAGAGCATTCGAAGTTGATGATAGTTAAAATATGAATGAGGATGAAGGAAACTTCACATACAGTGATTGATTTTTATTGAGTTTTCATGAACCATGAAATATGTGAACAGGTGTTTGAGAAGCTTCCGCATGCAAATGATAAAATGTAAATTTTCCAGGAATTGAAAGGTAAGCTTCCGCATATTAATTGAGATTGCCAGTGGTAGAAATTTGCCAGACATTGAGGTACTGATTGAGCATAGGCTGAGATGCATGTTCATATGCATTTGAAGAAAGATTCTGGGTATTGCAGGCTATGCCTGCATCAATTTTCTTTGGTTATAATTCGAATCAATTGGGACCACCATATATAATATGCCATGAACATTTTTTAACCCAAAGTTTAATACGACATATTTCGGACTTTGGAATTGCGTTAATACACTCCACCATAATGCTTGAACTATGGTATTCGGCCTTGGATGATTATATATATGTCAAATTACACCATAGTTATAAACCATAATTTGATATAAAATTCGACCGCATAAAAAATCAACCATAGGATATGAAATACCATATGAAATTAGAACCCACCAATGAAATTCGAACCTGAACTTGGAGAGGGGGGCCACCAAAGGGGACACGTGGCAACCCCTAGTTGGGTTGTCCTCTGACATAAAAAAAAGAAAAATTGAATTCAACGTTAGGATTTCATTGGGCAATTTCACATTCACAAACCCGAATTGGCGAATCCTATAGTGAAACTTGTCACAGTCCCATTGGGAAAAAACTGAAGAAGATTCCATGCATGCTGACTGGGCTGCCATGTCATCAAACTGTACCTGTTTTGCAATTTTTTTTAAAATTTGTCTGTTCAGAACTGCAGTCATGAGGCTATAACTTCTTCATCCAAACTCGGTTTTTGACAAAACGAGTTGTGTTGGATTCCTGGCGACGGATTGGTCGCTGTCATTCAGTTTCCAATAAATTATGAGCACTATCATTTCTTAGCTAAAATACTTAGCCTTTGATCATTCCTCCCCACAAGAAGCCTTTTGTACGCCACAAGATCTTGGATTAATGATCATGTGGATGAGGGTATTGTTCCCTAACCCTTCCGGTCTCTATCCACTGAAAATTTTCCCAATTCCATCAATTGGAGCTTTTCACAAAAAGAGTCAACTTTTTCCTTGATTCTTACGACCCTCTCTTGTTTTCATTGACACTACCATGCTACAATTTTTCTGAATTTTCAAAATAGCAAGATATTATTGCAGAAACCATCTTGTTCCTACTTTCATCATTAATCAAAGGAAACTTAAAAACTATCTCACCTTAGACACTATTACCATGGTGTTCTTAGTTGATCTTTCTTTGTACTTGCATCGACTCTTGACCAAGTATCTTCGACATTGCCATGTACCTCTTAGAAACCATAAACAAGAATTTTTGGAACACATGCCTTATTTGCCAAGTTTCTTTTTCATTTTCTCTTTGACCTTTTCACTCTCTTGCACCGGTATTTTGTTTCCAACACTGCTCAACATTTATTTTGACTGTTGCAATTGTTTTACATCTTGTTCACCTCCTTTAAAAGGCAACATGCTAGAATCGTGAAACATCTCATTACAAGCATAAGCATATTTTGGAAAAGTTTGATTCAAAACATCTCTTTGTTTTATCATCAACAATGTCAAATTCTGACTTTCATTCACTATCCTCTTCATTTCTCCTACATGTATAAGAGACAAACTTGTATTATTCTTATGAGATCTAACTATGTACTTAATACAATATTTAAATAAGTGATACTTGTTCTGATGGAGATGAAATATTTCTTTCCTATCATACAGATAAGGACTTCCCAATACAATACCTAATATCTCAAGTGGCACCACATAAAGTTCAAATTCATAAATAAAGTTTGAATTGATGGTGAATATTAGTAAGAATTTCCTTGTAACCTGCAAGTTTACATTCTTGCATATCCCATCCAAAGGATATGGTCTTGGATGTCTAACAGTTTCAAGGTATTGCTGCTTAACCAAGTCTTCAGAAATCAAGTTATCTTATGACCCACTATCAAAAAGTGTATCAATATTGGTATGTTTAGAGACAACTCTAATATGGAAAAGTGTTATTCATGTATCTTCATCATGAGTAACATTTGAACAATTTGAAGAACTAGTGCTTGCAATATGTTTACCTTTCAAACCCATCGATGTAATATTTGTCTCATCTCCTGAATCCGACCCTAAGTCATGTTCAACTATAGTAACATTTTCACCCTTTTCTTTGGCTTTCAATTTGTTTGGCTTCAACTCTGGATGAAGTTGCCAACACTGGTCTTCATCATGGCCAGTATTTGAAAAGTTTTTGTATGTGAGTTTTTATTTCTCGCTTTTTATAGAGCTATTTATTATTCCTCTTCCACAAAACTCTCCCTTTATTTTACCCTCACTTTCACTTTTCTCATCTATTTTTTGTTTCCCTCTTGCCTCTAAGTATGTGGTTTTAACAAAAACTTCATCTATGTTTGTGGGATTAAACATGAGTATAGTGTTCCTAAGGTAACTGTGCAAACCCCCAACATAATTTAACAAAGTTTCTTGAGAATATAAATTAATACCCAAAATAAGAGCTCTTCTCCTAAACTCATGAGTATAATCTTGCACACTTTGCCATTTCAACTGTCTAAAATTTTGTCAATCCATAATAGCCTTTTTAATGTATGCTAAGGGACAGAATTTCCTTTTAATGGTAGCAATAAAACTTGACCAATACATAGATATATTACTGTAAGTTTTTATCTCTTATTGAGTCCTTTCTTCCCACCGTACAAGTGAATATCCTTCCATTCTAAAATAAGCTAATTGAATCTTTATGTCATCTTCATGAAGTTTTTGAATCATATAGTACACCTCCAATTGGCGTAGGCAATTGTCTAATCTTTCTGCACTTACCTCGCCATTATACATTGGAAGCTCAAATTTGACATCTAGTTTGAGTAAGGGTGTCTTTCCTTTTGTGGCTTTTGAGTGAGTGTGAGTGGTTTTTGTGGTGGAAATGGAAGATGATGATGCATTGAAGCCATCATGAGGCGACCTTGAATATTTTTTTTTGGCTGCCATGAAGAGCAGCAGTGACATCTTCCTGAGAAGATGAAGTTTTAATTGATGAGTTAATTTCCTTGGAGATATTTTGAGGGAAGTGTTGAAGGTGAATATATTTTCAGGGTTCATTGCAGATGTTATTGGGAGATATGAAAATCATTTATCTTATCTTAACAAATTGAAGATGTGGGTTGGATCCCTAGATGATAGGACTCCTCAATAAGACCAATTTCGAACCTATACCAAAGATAGGATTGGAGCCCTATAGGTTGGATCCTCAAAGTGACAAGGTTGGAGCCTTGGAAGATAGGGCTAGAGCCCTAGAATTCAGAGCCTCATGAAGTCCAATTCGGTGCTTGGAAAAGTACATGTTGGTGCCTAGAAGGATTTAAGATTTGAGTCGTCATCTAGGGTTGGAGCCCTACACTATATTGTATTGGATTTATTGTAAAGAATATATTAATAAAATTGTTTGCTCTTTTTTTCATTTTTTGTTCTAATTATAAGAGATCTAACTAGTAAAAATAAAAATTGAAAATAAATATTGATTCACCCCCGCTCTCAATATTTCCAACAATTGGTATTAGAGTCAGTCCCTTTTATCAAATCCTAACAACTTGAAGGTTGATTCTTAGAAAAAAATGGCAAAGCCAAGCAAGAAATCCTCCAATCCTTCTAAAGATGTATCTTCCTCAATCATGAAAGAAGAAGATAATCAAGTTGGGAAAGCTCCTTTGTTTAATGCAAAACTTTGAAATATGGAAGGCACGAATGAAGAATTTTTTAATGGCTCAAGTGTTTGAAGTCTGGGAATCAATGATTACTGAAAGAACGAAGGAAGAATAATAAAAGGAATTTAATGCAATAGCGATGAAGGAAATATTGAATGGGATACCAGATCCTATGAAGGAAAAAGTGGAAAATTTTTCTTTAACAAAAGGTATGTGGGACAAACATCAAGATCTTCACTCAAAAGTTGCATTGTCTCTGACTTCTAGTCAAAACGATGATGGAAAGAAAGACGAAAATCTAGAACCCATAAAGGAAGTTGAAAACAATAATTAAGATATCAATGCCAAGGAGTTATCTAAAATGGGTGGATAAATTTAAATTCTTATGCGCAAGCATCTCCCACTCAGTTAAATAAATAAAAGATCTTGCTTATACATGACTGTGCGGAAATGAATACTTGAAACAGGTGTATGTTTTTTTAACTATTTAAGTGGTTTAAGAACATTTTTTTTCTTCTGATATTAAGCATGTGCAACAACCATAAAGTGCACCAAATAAGCATCAACACGTAACAACAAATTTAATATAGGATTTCACCCAAATATCATGGGCTACGTATCGTTGAGCCTTTGTCAATTGACTTGGCTCTTTGGGATTATGATGAAAAAATTATTTTAAAAGTTACAAACTCAACTCCAATGGTTATATGAACTAGACCAATGGGTTTATAATACCATCATACCCATATCATGGCTGTCATCACTCTGAAGAAAGATCTAGGCTTCCTTTGACATGATTTCTGATGTCGATGCCTTAAGCTTCCCTGAGCTTCTCTATGGCACTAATCCCTAAAGAAATAATTTTCTATCCCTTAAACCTCACCTAATGTCTCCAACACATATCAGACCTAGAAAATGTACTGATCATTTGCTCCAAAAGAGCAGTGGCTCCCCAATCCAGGCCTCTATCCACTGTTGACCCTGGCTGCCCGAAAATTCCCTGTGGCTTATCGAACTCTAGAAATCTCCAAATGACTCTGGAAATCATTTCTATGGATTCATAATGTCAAAAATAGTCAAAATAGACTATTCACTTGCAAAACTTGGCCTCTGGATGCTTCGGTTTCGCCTCCAACACCTGGCGACACCACCTAGCTCTTGGTTCACTAAAAACTTCTTTGAAGCATCTAGACCTTTAGAAGTCTTCAAAAGATTCTAAAAATCCCTTCATTGGATTCATAAGGCTCAAAATATTCATAATAGACTACTGGTTTGCTGAGAATGGATATTGGTTGCTCTGTATAGGCCTCATTCTCCTACTGGCACCTGGTGGCCGTGGTGACCCTTGGAACTTCTATATAGTATATCGGCCTTAAGAAGTCCTCAAATGGTTTCGAAAACCTAAAAAATAGTTCTATAATGTTTGAAACATCCGAAATTGACTATTTTATTACTGAGAAAGGCCTCTAGCTGCACTGGCTAGGCCTCAAACTATTGTTGGCCCTTGGTGACCCTTGTGGCCCCTAGAACTTCTCTGAAGAAAAATCTCACTCAGAACTCCTTTGATGGCTCTACAACCCTAACCAATGATTCTGGAATGTCTGAGAATGTCTAAATTAACTATTTACACTCTCAGAATGGACCAATCTAGCTTAAGATAGAGCCTAAACAAATTTTGTCCAGTTTCACCCTAAATCATGAGCTCCACTAAATTTGGTGAACTGCACTTAACTACAGTTAGAACTAGCTTATCCTCCAAAAATGGCGCGTTGCCATATTACCCGCCGAATTCAACGTTTACAATAAATTTAACGGTTGGTCACATGTCCCAAAACTGTGGGCTTAACCGTAACCGTCAGGGTTTGGAAAGCCAGAACAGTAGGCTCTAACCGTGCAGATAACTGTTAACATGTGACAGGTGTGTCAGAGTTTAATGATGGCAGTGAATCTGTCGGCGGACTTCTCGGCATTTAAAACCATGCCATGTGAACGCAATTTCTGGAAGCTTTAAACGCTGGCGGTTAGGTTTTGTCTTTGGAGCCTTTGGCCCATGGTTCAACGAGGTAAGGCCGCATGGGAAGGGCCTGGCCCCTCTGCTCCCACATATGCGAGTTCAATAAACAATATAAGGAACCCACTCACCAATGTTATTAAGTAGCGCGGTAGAGGAGATGGTAATAATGTGCACGTGCAGACAAGAGGTCTCAGGGTCGACTCTTGGTGAACCAAACCAAATTTTACACCACCACTCAGGGGACATGTGGTGGCCTCATGGTTCACCATGTGTCGCCCTATAATTGGTCATTCATAAACCTTCAACCAATAATTAACTACACTTGTCCAGATATTACTGGCCTAGAAGGAACATTCTAGTGAATATTCTGAGGAATATTCTAAGAATATTCCAAGAATATTCTAGGAATATTCCTTGGAATATTCTCTTCTTTTTAATATTCAAAACCCAGTCAAACTTGGTCAAAGGCCAAAAATTGCAGTTTACTATAATTTCAAATCGCGATAACTTCTTCATACGATGTCGATTTTTCGAACCGTTCATGGCGCCAAAATCAGGAAGATGAGATCTATCTGTTCACTCATGTTCGATACTCTTTCAAACACTTTTAATTTTGAGCTATCACTTAGGTCCATGATCCAAATTTGATCAAGGACGAACTAGAAGATGAAGAATACTTCACAGAAGATCTCATGGTAAAACTTGTAGATGACCTAGAAGAGATAAGTAGTTTGAAAAATGAAAATGAAAAGCTCAAGAAGCAATCAAAAAATCATGAACATGACCTTGACAAGACAAGAAAGGAAGTTGACCTATTCAAGATTCAAGTACAAGAAAGAGATGAGGAGCTCACCAAGCTAAAGGAATAATTTCATCAAAACAAGAAAATGCATCATGAAGAATTCATAGCCACGACAAATCAATTGGATGAAGCAAAGAAAAAGGAAGACACTTCGTCAAGCCATCTTGAACAAAGACATGAGGACTTGAATAAACTTGAAGCAAAATTTTGTCAATACAAGGAAGAGGTATCCTCCCTTAAATCTCAACTAGAAGAAGCAAATAAAAAAGTCAATGAAGCAGAAAAAGAAATAAATGTCATGATATGAAAAATAGAATAAAAACATGAAGAGGTATTCAAATTAAAATAATATATTACCTCTCTCGAGGCTGAAACATGTGAAACTTCAAGGATAAAGGAATAAATGGAGTTCAGTCTAGAAAAGAAGGATGAATAATGCAAGATTATGAAAGAAGAAATTGATCTTCTAAAGAAAGATATTGATCATCTGAACAAGAGTCTAAAAATCTCTCAAACCATAAATGACATCCTAAGTCATCAAAGATATCCTCTTGATAAATCAAGTCTTGGTTAGGCAGGTGAACCCTGAAACAAGAATGATGCAAACCCTAATGCTTCAAACAACAAGGATGTGGAAAACCTTGGAAGAAATATTGGTGCTCCCAGTTCCAATAAGAGCAAGGAGAAGAGTCAAGATAACATTGGAAGTACATCAAGGAAATATACGTCCTCTAGGTACCAAATTATATTTTTTGGTTATTGTTATTCTTGTACAAATTTTGGGTACAAGTAAAAGGATTGTAGGGCATACCACAAGGACAAAGATAATGGTCCCCATCACTCTCCTACAAGAAAATTTTCAAGAAGAAATCATTCTTCCTCATTCATATCAGCTGCATTTTCACATGTGTTACCATATTCAAGAAAAATCTCTTTAGAATAAACATTTTCTCTAAAAGAATGAAATTGAGTATCTATATGTTTTGTGTTTTTATGAAAAACATGATTATTTTACATCGTGATTGAACTTTGGCTGTCGCATTTAATCACGGTAGCACCCTTTTGTTCTTCTCCCGCATCATGAAGAAGTCTTCTCAACCAAATTGCTTCATAAGTGGATGCACATACAATTTGATACTCTGCTTTTGCTCATGATAAAGATACAATAATATCATTTTCACTGCTCCAAGAAATAACCCCAAACTCAATATTGAAAGCATACTCGGTTATAGATATTTTATCATCTAGATTTCTAGCCCAATCTGAATCTGAATAGCCTGACATTTTAACATAAAAAGAATCAATATATTTAATGCCAAAATTTATGGTTCTTTGAAGATACCTCAGGACACATCTTTCTACCACCCAATGATTTTCAAGAGGTTTTTTCATAAACTGACTGAACACAATGACTGAATATGCTAAGTCAGGTCTGGTTGTAGTAACAAAAATAAAACTTCCAACCAGTTGTCTGTACAATGTAGCATCCACCTATTTCGAACGATCATCGCTTTTAAATTTAACATTTTTGTTGTATAAGTACTGAAGCATCTTTACAGTGATCCATTCTAAATTTCTTCAACAATTCCCTAACATACTTTCCTTGAGTAACACAATTCTGGCCAAAATACCTTCAGAATTCTAGAACCAAACGATAATTCCATTCTCCAAGGTCCTTCATTTCAAATACCTATGACATATTCACTTTAATTTCTTCAACCAATTCATCAGAATTTGCAGTAACAATTAAATCATAAACATATAAGGAAATCAATACAATATTCCCCTTTGAATCAAATGTGGTATACAATTTTTGATCATTTGTATTTCTCTTATAACCATGCTATAAGAAGAAAGAATCTGTTTTCTCATACTAAGATATGGAAGCATGTTTTAGCACATACAATGCCTTCTTTAATTTACAAACCAAGTGTTCCTGCCCCTTTTTAATGAATCCTTCTGGTTGTGTTAAATATATTTCTTCCTTCAAATATCCATTTAGAAAAGAATATTTTACATCTAGTTGGTGTAAGCCCCAATGGTACTTTGTAGCTAGAACTATTAACATCCTAATAGTGTTTAACTTAGCTACAGGAGAAAAATTCTCCCCATAATCAATCCCTTCTTTCTGTGAGCACCCTTTGGCCACCAACCTAGCTTTATACTATTCTACACTAACATTTGCTTTGAACTTAGGCTTATATAACCATTTACAACCTATGAACTCTTTTAATTTTTGTGGTTCAACTAATTTCTAGGTTTTATTTTTAGTTATGGACTCATACTCTTCTTTCATAGCTGACCTCCATTCATCATATGATTTCCTTCATTATAATTCATGGGCTCAACAACATTTAAAACACTAGTAATAAGAGCATAGTCTTTGTACCTTACAGGTAAGTGAATATTTAATCCTAATATACTTGGTAGAGGACTTGCCTCAATTCTATTCTCTATGATTTCTTGCTCGCCTCTAAATGGACTTCGACTGTTGAATGTATCCACATCATTATATTCCTCTTTTTTCTACTTTTGTTGTAAATGGATGTCTTTGGCATCATCATTGTTGTCATAAATCACTAAATACATGTGTCATTCCTCATAAATTTTTTCCTTATTCCCTTCATCAACATGTTCATTTAAAATAACATCTCTACTCGCAAATACCTTATGAGTAGATGGATTAAACATCTTATATGCTTTGAAATCAGAAGTACCCTATAAATATTCATTTCATAGCTTTAGCATCCACTTTCTTCCTATCTTCCTTAGGAATGTGTGCAAAATATCTAGAACCAAATACTCTCAAGTGATGGACTACAGGTTTAAAACCATACAAAGCGTCAAATGGAATCTTGAGATCAAGACACCTAGTCAACTCTTCAAACGTGGGATTTTTCTCCCTCGTCGCAGGCCCTGTAATGAACATTTGATCATCCTAAGTCATGGAATTTAAGGTAATCGTGACAAGATCAGTGTTGGATACTTTCTCCCCTATGTCTCCTAACTTGTCCCTCAGTTATTCAATCTGTGAGATGAATGCAACAACAGATTCATTCTCTTCCATTCTAATGGAGAGAATATTACTCTTCAGAATCAACACACGATTTGTATTTTTCGTTTCATACAAATCCTTGAGTGTCAACCAAATCTCATTGATGGTTTTGCAGTCTCGAATATGAGGGATTATGTTGACTTTTACCGACATCTTCAACAACACATTCACTTTATTTTCCCTCTTTTACCAACCTTGAATTGGTGTGGTTGTGACACCATCGGCTGCAATCAGATTTGCTTCATCTCAGTTTTCAATTGTCCATGCACTAGAACCCTTGAACAATGGTTGCAACTTGAACTGCCAGTTGGTGTAATTTGACCTATCGAGCTTATTTCTCTCATTAAGGTATGTCTTTGCAATGTGATTATTCATTGTGACAAAAAAAATTCAACAGTGCCCTGATTTTTATTTTTGAGCACCACCGGTAGCTTGTATGATCAATAGATCCACGACTCCAATACAAATCCATTGGTCCAATCTATAGATCCAGTAATCCAGCAATGGATCTTCAGATCCAATACCATATCCTCCAGCAATCGATCTACGGATCTAACACCAGACAGATGACCTTCAATACAAAAAAAATGTTGGTCATGACCACCAACCCAGGTACATATGGTCTTTGGCCGCCTCTAACATGCAAAAAAAACCAACGCGGGTACATCTTGTTGCAGGGCGCGCTGAAGAAAACTTCTATAAGTTTTCTCTATTAGTTTGGGTATCAGTACTGACCATCAACGTTGATAAACACTCTTTCACTATGTATTTCTAGTGCCGAACAATGTGGCCTCTCTTTTTTGGGGGCACACTGATCAGGTTTATTCAGAAAAGACAGTGCTCTATCACACCAAAAAAAAATTGTACCATTTTACCTTTCAATTGTACCAATAATTCCTCTTGCGATCCTCTATTACCTCCAATTACAGCTTCACCTGCACTCTCTGATCTCAACCACCAGGGCTCTTAGCCACAAAGGCTCAACTCACCACAAACCCAACTCACACAGAGCTCTGATATCAAGATAAAAAATGGAAAGTCAAATTAGACCAAAAAACTTATAATCGGAAACTAGCAGCTCACGGGTGAGACAAACACCTGGAGACTTCCCAAACAGTACCACTTTATACCATTGATCATAAAATCAGAAATAAATAAGATTACATTCAATTTAGGGAGATCAAAACTATCTCCTAGAAAATAGGAACTAAGTCTAAACTAAGACACACACATAAGAGTAAAACAAACTTTTTCCATTAATTTCAACTTCTCTTAACTCTGTGAACTTTGCAGAGGAGAAAAGGCACAATATTTCACACAAACAAAACAACATAAACTCTAAACTTGAGTAGATTACAATAAAATCAATAACTCTTTACTCAACCAACCAATGTTAACTTCAACATGCTAACACTCAATAAATTTAAAACATGGTAACACTCACTAAATTTATCATTTCCCCAAATAAGACTAAATTCTAAGTGACACATGCTTGATTCAATTAACTCATAGTCTAAATTTGTACAGTCTGCACGCATGAGTAATTAGCAATTTCCAACACTAGAATCTCTCGAAATCACTATTATTGCCACTTATTGTAAACTTAGAAGCGCTACTGAACACATGGATTATCAGTTAACAACGGACACTGACTGTAAGTAAAATCTTTCAAAGAATACAAAACTTATCATTATATTTAAAAATTCACGAATATTAGAATTTTTGTAATGGTGATACTAAAATTTTGTAGATCCTTTTTATATACTATTGCACATGTCATTTTGTAGTGGTAGTTGTTACTGCAAAACATAGGGAAATGGGCAAACAAAAAATGGTAAAAAATGGAAAAATATGGGAAAGTGTTGGAATTTAATTCCAACTGCCTGCACAAAACAGCAAGACGACAGATTAATTATGATGGGAACGAAGAGATAGTAGCATCGGCGACATCAATTTTTATGTGAGGAGTTTGAAGAACGGTGGCAGCAATCTCCAAATTTTCACTTCACACAACTGCAAACTTATCAACAACACCCACCATCTTAAATTCTCCGCCAACCATATTCATTATACAACCAGCAACATTCCGGGAGGACATCCAAGCTTGAGTAGCAAAGGGGAAGGCAACCCTCGGAGGAGGTGATGGTACTCATCTCTGGACCCACCCCTTTACCAACCAAAGAAATTTCAGGGATATAAGAGAACTCATGTAAATAATCTCCAAGCAGCCCCCGGAAAGTATGAAGGGAATAACTTTTTTAACCTTAGCATAAAGTTTTTTATTTAAGTTTTCTTTTCCGCATATTGTTTTAGAGTTTTAACGTTGGGTTAGTTTTATTTACTGCGGTACATTATGTTTTAACTTTGGTTATATATATTATAAATATGAAATATATATATATATATATATATATATATATATATATATATATATATATATATTGATTGTAATGTCTTATATATATGACGTGTGCATTGTAGTGAAGGCAGAGTATTGTGTAATTTTCCCGAAGGCAGAGAAACAGAGATACAGAGAAGAAATATTGAAGCGCAGTGTGTATGAAGCAGCTAGATAATTTCTTTTGTGAATCTATAACTTCGTTCTGAACACAAAAACCCATTTTGTAATAGATTTATATGTTTTAATGAAACAGAAAGTTTCAAAGCATCTCTCTGTGTCTGCAATTTTAATTTAATCTCTGTGTTGTGAAAGAGGAATTGTTTTATTCCTCTATGTGTTTAGAATTGTTCAAAAATTCCAACATGGTATCAGAGTTAGTCTAGGCGCTCAGTGAATGAAGCAAATATCACTCTTCACTGCAGAAGCTGTAAGAAGTTTGTTGAAGCAGATTTCTCTAGCAGAGAAAGCTTCTGTTTGTTTTTTTTTAACACAGTCAAGAAAAATGTCGTGTTTGCACAGTCACGATGGTAGCAGCAGGCACCAGCTTAACGAATCCCCAAATTCCATAGTTTAACGGGAAGAACCATGAATATTGGGCAATCACAATGAGAGCCCTGCTTGCTTCACAGGACATATGGGAGATAGTTGAGAATGGCTACCCAGAACCAGCAGGCGTAGTAGCGCTGGCAGCTTTAACAACAGTAGAGAGAGATTTGTTAAAAGATAATAGGAAGAAGGACTCCAAAGCCCTCTTATATATTTTTCAATCAGTGCACGATAGAATTTTCGCAAGGATTGCAGCAGCAAAAAATTCTAAAGAGTCGTGGGATATTCTCAAAGCAGCCTATCAAGGCATGGAGAAGGTGAAGACAACAAATTTGCAAATGCTGAGGAGAGATTTTGAAACTCTCTATATGAAAGGGTTTGAAACTATAGACTCATTCTTCACGTATGTTATTGGGTTGGTTACCTAGATAAGGTCTCATGGAGAGACGCTTGAATAAAGAAGGATAGTGGAGAAAATCTTGAGAATTCTACCCTCAAGATTTGATGCCATAGTAGTGGCAATAGAAGAGACAAAGGATCTCTCACTATTTACAGTGGATGAGCTTAGAGCATCCCTGATGTCTCATGAACACAGACTGAGCAGAGGAACATATTCCTCATTGGAACAAGCTTTCAAGACTCAAATGTATTTTGGCCGAAGCAGAGGTCAAGGCAGATCAAACAATAGAGGAAGAGGAAGAAGCCAAAATAGAGGAAGAAACAGCCCTGCAAGTTTGAGTGGAAGGGGCAACAATCAGAACCAGAATGAAGGCTCAAGCCAACATCAAGCTCATTGAAAAAGGTATGATAAATCCCAAGTCCGATGTCATTATTTCAAGAAATATGGGCACTACGCCAATGAATGTAGGAAAAAGCAAAATGCCATGAATAATTGGAAGAATGCTAATTTTACAAAAGAAGAAAAGAACTAGAAGAATGTGCTGTTAACATGTAATGTAGCACAAGATAGAAAATATGATGTATGGTTCTTAGACTCAGGTTGTAGTAACCACATGACTGGAAACATAGAAATGTTTTCCAATCTTGATGAAAACATTAAATCTGAAGTAACAATAGGAACTGATAGTAAGATATCTGTCAAGGGAAAAGGCAGAGTAAGTATCCTAAAAAAAAAAGGAGAACAGAAGTTTGTGCCAGATGTATATTATGTACCTGGATTGAAACTTAATCTTTTGAGCATTGGACAACTCATTGACAAGGGCTACAATGTATTCTTCAAAGATGATGTGTGCACAATCATGGACATACCTCCAAGTAAGAAATTCATTGCAGAGGTGCAAATGAAAAGTAATAGGATGTTTCCTGTCAAGCTCAGAGTAGACTTGAAGGAAAGAAGAAATGTAGCAGCCTTAACACAAGAAGTCTTTCAAGAGGAAGTGAAATATTAAAACTGGTTATGGCACTTGAGATTTGGATATCTCAATTTCAAAGGCCTGAAATTATTTCACAGAAAGGGAATGGTAAAGGATTACCATTGATTGAGAAACCGGATAGCCTTTGTGAAGGTTGCATCTTGGGCAAACAACATAGAGAAAGCTTTCCAGCAGGGTGTAGGTTTTAACCCTGAACATAAATTATCTACAAATGAATCTTATAATAGAAAATAAACAATATCGAGAGCATAAAACATAAAACAGATAAACACAGAGATTTTCCCCTGGATCCCAAATCGGGATGACCAGCTTGATATTTCATTATATTACTTTTAGTGTTACAACACATATATATACATGCTGAAGCATACATAAACTCTAATCCATTAACCCTGGATTAGATCATAATCGTATTTCCCTTGGCTAGATCTACAAAAAACCGGGGGCGAAAACCAGCATACCCCAAAACCATGTGCAAAACCATGCACAAAACCATGGGCGCGGACTGCCCACCGGAAATTAAGGGCCAAAAATTTTTGCCAGGGCACTGCCCCGGACCCCGACATGGGGGGCTACCCCCCCCCCACACGTGATTAGTCATGGAAAGAATATAACACATACCCAACATTCTCCCACTTGTTGTTTTCTTTCTGTAGGGGGCCACAGGAGAGCTGAGTCATTGGCCCAATTCTTCAAGACCCATTGTTTCTCTACACCAAGAGAACTTCTGAGTGCTCACAGACTTCATCAATGCATCTGCAACATTCTTCAAAGTGTCCACCTTTACCAGCAACACCCTTTTAGCCTCAACCATATCTCTAACAAAGTGATATTGAACATCAATGTGCTCTGTCTTTGAATGATAAGCAGGGTTCTTCGCCAAGAAAATTGCACTTTGGCTATCACAGTATATCCTTATAGCTTGATGTACCAACCCCATACTTGAACACAATCTCTGCAACCAAACTGCTTCCTTGCTTGCATGAGTGGCTGCTATGTATTCTGCCTCTGTAGTTGAAAGCGCCACTACAGACTGTCTTTTACTCATCCAACTGACTGCACCTCCAAATAAGCTAAACACATACCCACTTGTAGATCTTCTTTGGTCCAGATCTCCAGCACAGTCTGCATCAACAAAACCACGAATGTCCAACATTCTTTCCAATCCTGGTCTTCCCCGGTAGCACAAGCCATAATCACTAGTGCCACGTAAATATCTGAAAACCCGCTTCACTACTGTCCAATGCTCCTTCCCTGGGTTTGACATAAACCTGCTCAATACTCCCACTGCATGTGCAATGTCTGGTCTAGTACAGACCATTGCATACATCAAGCTACCCACCGCACTTGCATATGGAACATGGGACATATACTCCTCTTCTTCTTGTGTCTTGGGACACTGTTCATCAGACAGCTTTACACCTACAGGAATAGGAACATTCACCGGTTTACTATCCTGCATATTGAACCTCTGCAATATAGTCTCGACATACTTCCTCTGGTTTAACCAGAGCTTCCTCTTTGCCTAATCTCTCTTAATTTCCATGCCCAAAATATAGTTTGCAGCACCAAGATCCTTCATGTCGAATTTGGAGAACAGTTGGGTCTTCAAATCTTGGATAATTTTTTTTTCATTTCCAATCAACAACATATCATCCACATACAAGACCAAATAAATAACACGGTCACCAATTAATTTAAAATAAACACAGTGATCCTCCTTGCTTCTGGTGAAGCCAAGTCCCCATATATAGGTATCAAATTTTTGATACCACATCCTTGGTGACTGTTTTAACCCATATAGAGACTTCTTCAACCTGCATACCAGTTCTTTCTTACCCTTCACCATAAAGCCTTCAGGTTGCTTCATGTAGATCTCCTCTTCTAGATCCTCATGAAGAAATGTTGTCTTCACATCCATCTGTTCTATCTCAAAATCAAATGCAGCAGCAACAGATAAAAGTAATCTAATAGAAGTAACCTTGGCAACAGGAGAAAAAATATCACCAAAATCAATTCCCGGCACCTAGGAATAACCTTTCGCTACCAACCGAGCTTTGTATTTCTCCACCTTGCCTTCTACATTCATCTTCTTCTTAAACACCCATTTGCTCCCAATGGGCTTCCTTCCAGCCGGCAACTCCACCAGATCCCATGCATCTTTTTTGTGCAAGGATGCCATTTCATCAACCATGGCCTCCTTCCAGAGTTTTCCATCCTCTGAATCTACTGCCTCCCTGACAGTTCTAGGTTCATCATCAATTATAGTTAAGGCAAAACCTGAACAGAAAGCAGATGGACTATACCTTTCTGGTTGCCTTCTTTCCCGAACTGATCTTCTCAAAGCTGGAGTTTGTGGCTCTTCATCTTCCGAGTCTTCTTCTGTTGTAGAGTCTGATTCATCCTCCTTTAGCTCAAACTCTATCTTCTCAGGTTCCTTTGGTAGGACTTCATGTTTAACAACATCTTTCACTTCTCTAAACACCACATCTCGGCTATACACAACCTTCCTTGTTTCTGGGTTCCAAAGCTTGTAACCCTTTAAACCATTCTTATAGCCAATAAATATGCACCTTTTAGATTTATTATCCAACTTGGTCCTTTTTTGCATTGGAACATGTACATATGCATCACATCCAAATACCCTTAGATGTGAAAGAGAGGGTTTCTTACCAGTCCATACCTCATGTGGAGTCTTATCCTCCAACACTGATGAAGGTGATCTGTTAACTAAGTAACATGCAGTCTCCACTGCCTCTGCCCAGAATTCTTGTCCTAAACCGGTACCACCGAGCATGCTTCTTGCCTTTTCCATCAATGTTTTGTTCATTCTTTCTGCAACTCCGTTTTGTTGAGGTGTGTATGGAGTAGTCTTCTACCGTGCTATGCCACACTTCTTACAGAACTCTTCAAATTCCTTCTTGCAAAACTCCCCACCATTAGCTGTCCTCAGTCCCTTTATCTTCTTCTCTCTCTGGTTTTCCACCAGAGCCTTAAATTCTTTAAATTTGTCAAAGACTTCAGATTTCTTCCTCAAGAAATATATCCATGTATTCCTTGAGAAGTCATCTATGAATGAAACATAGTACATAGACTTTCCCAGTGATGGAACTGACACAGGCCCAAACACATCACTCTGCACAAGTTCTAATATCTTGTTTGCCCTCTTAGCACCAGAAGGAAAACTCACCCGATTCTGCTTCCCATATACACAATGTTCACAGAAATCGAAATCCAGAGAACAATTAGACATACCTTCTACCATACCATCTCTATGCAGTATCCCAAGGCCCTTCTCTCCAATATGTCCAAGCCTTTGATGCCATAGCATGGTCTTTTCTCCAGAGACAGCTAGGCTTTCCGTCCCACTTTCAGGAACCACAGAACTGTTACACCCATCAATAACAGTACTACCTTGTAGCTTGTACAGAGTTCCAGTCCGAAATCCCCGCATTAATACCAGTGCTCCCCGAACCATCTTGCAGGCATCTTTCTCGAACACTGTTTTTACACCTGCATCATCCATCTTGCTTACAGAAATCAGATTTCTGGCCAATGCAGGAATATGCAGAACACCAGGAAGTGTTCTAATCCTTCCACCTTGCAGCTTCAGCTTGACCTTTCCACGTCCGATGATTCTAGCCCTCCTATCATCCCCTAGGAAGACATCACCGCCATCATATTTCTCATACTCGCAGAACCACTCCCTATGGGGAGTGAAGTGAAAGGATGCACCTGAGTCAATCAACCATGACTCATGATCTACATGTGTATTTGAAGAAGAAGCCAAATACACATCCCCACCTTCATCCGAGGTTGTTTTTGCCTCTGCAGAAGGAGCATCATCAGATCCCTTTCCTTTCTCAGGAGCTTTAGATCTGCAGTCCTTTTTGTAGTGCCCTTCCTTTCCGCATTTCCAGCACACCTTTACAAAATTTCCAAGAGATTTAGATCTCCCTCTAGATTTGGATCTCCCACTCGAAACCTTATTCTTGTTTCTATTTTGGGACCTTCCTCGTACAGATAAGGAATCTCCATTCTGGCCCTCCATATTTCTTCGTCTCATTTCCTCTGATAACAAGGCTGACACAATGTCATCAAAATTCAAGGTAGTTGTATTGCTACCTATTGCAATAGCCAGACTGTACCACGAGTCTGGTAGAGAACAAAACAAACTGATGCACTTATCTTCATCTGAGATTTTAATATCAACAGATGACAGCTGACTTACCATAGTATTGAAGGCGTTCAGATGCTCTGTCACCGAGTCTCCTTCCTTCATCCTCAGGTTATACATCTTTTTCCACAGGAAAACCTTATTCACCAGAGACTTATATTGGTACAAAGTCCCAAGTTTTTCCCACAAATTCTTCACTGTAACTTCCCCAGATACATTCAACAATACTAAATCTAAGACACACAACTGTTTTGTGCTCTTAGCCTTCCGATCTAGTTTCTTCCATTCTTCATATGAAATTGTTGTTGGCATGGTACCTGGATCTACCGCAATCCACTGATCTTTATCCACCAGCAGATCCTCCATATTGAGCTTCCACAACTCAAAACCCTGACCATTAAATTTCTCGATCTCTATCTTTCCGCCTCTCGCCATCTTCTTTCACCGCAAGAATTGATCCCGCAGATCTCCCACTGAATAGGGTCTACCTCAGGCCCGAGCAAGAAACCCTCAGTAGAAAAGGCATCCCCTTGAAGCCGAAACAACTTTGATACCAAATGTAGGTTTTAACCCTGAACAAAAATTATCTATACATGAATCTTATAACAGAAAATAAACAATAGCGAGAGCATAAAACATAAAACAGATAAACACAGAGATTTTCCCCTGGATCCCAAATCGGGATGACCAGCTTGATATTTCATTATATTCCTTTTAGTGTTACAACACATATATATACATGCCGAAGCATACATAAACCTTAATCCATTAACCCTGGATTAGATCATAATCGTAGTTCCCTTGACCGGATCTACAAAATACCAGGGACCAAAAACCATCGTACCCAAAAACCATGTGCAAAACCCTACACAAAACCATGGGCACGGACCGCCCACTGGAAATTAAGGACCAAAAATTTGCGTCGCAGCGCTGCCCCTGACCCCGACAGGGGCCTGTTGCGCCCAGCACAAAGGGGGGGCTATCGCCCCCCCCCCCACGCATGATTAGTCGTGGAAAGAATATAACACATACCCAACACAGGGAAGAGTATAAGGGCAAAGGTACCCTTAGAAATAGTCCACTCAAATTTGTGTGGACCGATGCAAACGCCATCTTTAGCTGGCAACAAATATGTTTTGACATTCATAGATGATTACACCAGAAAGACATGGGTGTATTTCTTGAAACAGAAGAGTGAAGTGTTTGAACAGTTCTGCCACTTCAAAGCTCTTGTTGAGAAGTAGATTAGGCACTACATCAAAGTGCTAAGATGTTAAATTTGGACAACTATGTCCAAACTCCATCTTGTGATGCTCAGATGAAGATACCAATATTTGTATTGGATTCCTCTTTCTGAGAGGTGTAAAATCGATATAAAATTGATTTTAATCTGATGAGCAGAAAATTTATTTTTAATTTATTATTTGTAATAGATTTTATGTGCAGGTCGGTCGTATGGTTTTACACCCCCAACAGATGTGTCACACACCTCAATGATGGATATAAATACAGTCAATGTTGGAGAGCATTTCACTCACTCAACATCACACATCTTCTCCTCTTATTATATACGAGCATCTAAGAAGCAGTTTCATCTCCCACGTGAGAAAAAGGACGAAATCTACTGCAGCAAAAAGGACGAAATTTACTGCAGCAAATTTTCTGCAGTTAGGGTTTTTGGGCAAGTTTGACCAGCGTTGACTTTGGTCAACGCATGGTTCGAATTGGCTGAAATTTGGTGGAGAGTTCAATTTTTGAAGCCCGTACTCATTGGCACAAAAATCGAGGTCAAAAGGTTGATCGAAGTTGGAGCTACATTGACTTTATTGTTGCTGCCTTGCATTGACTTTTCTGGATTGTGTTGAATTTTCTGGGGTTGACTTTGAGTTGACTGGGTGACTGATTTGAGGACTGTTGTGACACATTCTGGGTTGGCTAACCAAGAATACTTTGTTGTTTGAAGCATCCTACTAACCGCCATAATGCACCAACAAATTCTCCTGTTTCTAGTTTGTCTTCTATAGATCCACCGGTATGTTCTATCAACATTTTTACTTAATTGTTTATGTGATTGCTGTTATAAAAGTAAAGTTGCATCAAGCATAGAACATCTACAAAATCTTACATGGTATCAGAGCCAAAGCTGAAGACAAAGTTCAACGTGTGTTGAGAGAAATCACTCACACTTTAGAAAGAGAAAGACTCATTGGAGAGGTGAAATTTTTTTCCCTAGACGCAACAAGGAAAGATAAGACGACGTGTTTTTTTTTATCTATTTTCAGGTTATCTTGAAAACTGAATCACCATGAGGGGAGGCTGAGGCAGGAAAGACTGTTTCAACCTACGTAAATGTGTCTTGGGTGCGGTAAATTGCAGTGTATCCTGCTGTAGGTGAGCCGCAATCCCTTCCTCGAAGAACAACAGAAAGTTGGATGTGGAAAAGCTCATTTACAATCTGACGATTTGAAACCCTGATGTAATCAGAAGTTGCAGAACGCAAGAAGGAGAAAGAAGAGGTGTATGTAGAAAAACCTCTGGGGTTTTAAGTCCAGGATCGGGATACTCATGTCTACAGGTTGAAGAAAGCCCTCTGTGGGTTGAAGCAAGCACCCAGAGCTTGGTACGAGAGGATAGATAGCTACTTGATGAAGCTGGGCTTCACTCGAAGTAATGTTGATCCGAACCTTTACTTCAAGGTTGTCCACGGGAAGCCTCTCATTCTGGTACTGTATGTGGACGACCTCTTCCTAACAGGTGCTGACCCTGTCATTCATCAACGCAAGAGGGAGCTCGCTACTGAGTTCGAGATGAAGGACCTAGGACTAATGCACTACTTCCTAGACCTGGAGGTCTAGCAGAGACCTGGAGATATTTTCCTTTCTCAAGGAAAATACATTGTGAAACTTCTGGAAAGTTTTGGTATGGTGGAATGCAAGTCCGTGTCAACACCAATGGAACTCAACTTCAAGAATTTGAGTGGCAGCGCTGCTGGGCTTGTATTGGAAAATCCTACTGAGTATCATCAACTCGTAGGGGCCCTGATGTTCTTAGTGAACACCCGTCCAAATATATGTTTTGCAGTTAACACTTTGAGTCAACAGATGGTTGAACCTCATCACTTTCACTGGGTTGGTGCCAAGAATCTTCTAAGATACCTTCGGGGCACGATAAACCATGGACTGAGATACACTGCCGGGAGCATGACACTCCTTGGATATACTAATGCCGATTGGGCTGGTAGTGTGGTGGATCGTAAGAGCACATCAGGATGTTGCTTCAATCTTGGTTCTGCTTCGATTTCATGGATGAGCAGGAATCAGAAGTCGGTGACTTTGAGCATCGCAGAGGCCGAATACATTGCAGCAAGTATGGCCTGTTGTGAAGCAGTTTGGTTGCGAAAGCTCTTTAGTGAGTTGTTTGGACATGTGCTAGATACCACCGTGATACTCTGTGATAACCAGAGTGGGATTTGCTTGACCGAGAATCCTGTGTTCCACGACCGATCCAAGCATATTGATATCAGCTATCATTTCATCCGGATATGGTACAGCAAAGCACCGTAAGGCTCGATCATATAGGAACTGATGAGCAGGTCGCGGATATTCTCACTAAGCCCCTAGGGAAGGTCAAGTTCCTAACCTTTTGTGAGAGACTTGGTATCGTGGAATGACCCTATGGTGTGGGTCCTGTT
Organism: Pinus albicaulis; assembly: GCA_034641835.2. Taxonomy (NCBI): domain Eukaryota; kingdom Viridiplantae; phylum Streptophyta; class Pinopsida; order Pinales; family Pinaceae; genus Pinus; species Pinus albicaulis. The sequence goes on from JAXQQM020076445.1 coordinate 41,219, forward strand.
GGACGATGAGCTCGAGGAGCTCTGGGGGGCTTTGGGGATAGCTTCTTGGAGCTATGAGCAACCACAAGAGCAAGCTTGCCAAACCTTGTTGGTGTGCTTGGACCCCACCATTGTGATTATTGAGTTGGTTCACCTCTCATTATTTGTGCCCTGTATGCATCCTACCCATTGAGTTCAGGGCTCATGCGAAGTACCTTTCATTTGGCCAATGAGGTGGGAAAAACTAGAGACTAGTAGCAAAGACTGATGGACGCATCAGAGATTGCTGTACTCTCTATCTAGGATGGCACGGTCCAACCACTTGATCTGGGATGAAGTCTAGTGAGGTCTCAGACCTCCGACTGACTTTTGGTCAGGTAAACCAACTTCGGGTTGGTGTGAGACTCTTTGTGAGTCCTATAGAGGTTTCGAACCTTTGGGCTGAAGCTGTCATCCGGGTATGATGTCTTTGTGACTAACCCAGTTTTGAAATAAAGAGGCCAGCAAAGCAAGTTACGGCAGGATGACACACGATGTTTGATTGCATTGGTGGACGGAGTTCTCCCTAGTTGAGAGGGAGTGTTAAATTTGGACAACTAGGTCCAAACTCCATCTTGTGATGCTCAGATGAAGATACCAATATTTGTATTGGATTCCTCTTTCTGAGGTGTAAAATCGATATAAAATTGATTTTAATCTAATGAGTAGAACATTTATTTTGAATTTATTATCTGTAATAAATTTTATGTGCAGGTCGGCCTTAAGGTTTTACACCCCCAACAGATGTGTCACACACCTCAATGATGGATATAAATATAGTCAACGTTGGAGAGAATTTCACTCACTCAACATCACACATCTTCTCCTCTAATTATATATGAGCATCTGAGAAGCAGTTTCATCTCCCATGTGAGAAGAAGGACAAAATTTACTGCAGCAAAAAGGATGAAATTTACTGCAGCAAGTTTTCTGCAGTTAGGGTTTCTGGGAAAGTTTGACCAGCGTTGACTTTGGTCAACGCATGGTCTGAATTGGCTGAAATTTGGTGGAGAGTTCGATTTTTGAAGCCTGTACTCATTGGCACAAAAATCGAGGTCAAAAGGTTGACTGAAGTTGGAGCTTCGTTGACTTTATTGTTGCTGCCTTGCGTTGACTTTTCTGGACTGTGTTGACTTTTCTGGGGTTGACTTTGAGTTGACTGGGTGATTGATTTGAGGACTGTTGTGACAAATTCTGGGTTGGCCGACCGAGAAGACTTTGCTGGTTGAAGCATCCTGCTAACCGTCGTAAAGCACCAACACATTCTCCTGTTTCTGGTTTGTCTTCTATAGATCCACTGGTATGTTCTATCAGCATTTTTACTTAACTGTTTATGTGATTGTTGTTGTAAAAGTAAATTTTAATCAAGCATAGAACATCTACAAAATCTTACATAAGAACTGATAGAGGTGGAGAATACATCTCCAAAGAGTTCCCATGTTTTTGTAGGGAGAATGGCATACATAAATAGTTTACCACAAGGTACACACCTCAACAAAACGGTGTTGCAGAAAGGAATAATAGGACCATCATGGACATGGTCAGAAGTATGTCGAAGGCAAAACATTTGCCAAATGAGTATTGGGTTGAGGCTGTCAATTGTTCAGCGTACATCTTGAATAGATGCCCAACCAAAGTTGTCATGAACAGAGTTCCGGAAGAAGCATGGAGTGGAACAAAGTAGTTTGTCACTCACATGAAATTTTTTGGATGTGTGGTTTATGCACATGTCCTAGATCAACTAAGGAAGAAATTGGAAAGTAAGGGGGAGAAGTGTATCTTTGTTGGATATAGTGATGAGTCCAAGGCATACAAACTCTATAATCCATCCACCAAGAAAGTAATAATAAACAGAGATGTACAGTTTATTGAAGAAGAAGCTTCGGATGGAAGCTTATAGAAAATGGTGAATGTGAAGACATGTGTGTCTCACGAAGAAGAAGAGGAAGGGACATCAACACATAATCCCTCCTTGGTGGCTCCTCCTCCACCACCGCAAGCACAACAAACCACATCACAAGCTGGAAATAGAACAGCCTTGAGAAATCAAGGAAGTGCTTCTTCAAGCACACCATAGGGAACTAAAACTCCCTCGAGTTCAAGTGGAACTCCAAGTACACCAAGAAGACTAAGATTCAGAAATATGAGTGAGATTTATGAACAAGGAGAGGCAAATGATAATGTCGGTCTGAACTCTTTATTTTCTTTGTATTGTCATGTTGATGACCCAATTCATTTTGAAGAAGCTGTAAAAGAAGAAAAATGGATTGAAGCAATCAACAAAGATATTGGTGCAATAGAAAAGAGTAATACATGGGAGTTACTGGACCTCCCTAGAGGTAAAGAAGTCATTGAAGTAAAATGGGTCTATAAGACCAAGAGCAATGATGAAGGCAAGATTGAAAGGCACAAAGCAAGACTTGTTGTCAAAGGCTACAAGCAGCAACAAGGAAGAGATTATGAATAAACATTTGCACCGATTGCAAGGATGGAAATAGTGAGAACAGTGTTGTCCATAATAGCACAACATAAATGGAAGGTTTATCAAATGGATGTGAAATTTGCATTCCCTGAATGGAGTGTTGAAAGAAGAGGTATATGTTGAACAACCTCCAGGCTATGAGATTGAAGGCCAAGAGCACAAAGTATGAAAGTTGAAGAAAGATCTGTATGGGTTGAAGCAAGCATCGAGAGCATGGTACAATAGGATATATGCTTACCTGACTAAAAATGGATTTGAGAAATGTGATGGAGAACCCACACTCTACATAAAATAAAATGATGGTAAGATTCTTATTGTTGTTTTATATGTAGATGATTTAATCTTTACTGGCAATGAAGTTTCTCTCATTGTTGATTTTAAAGCAGTCATGAAGAGTGAATTTGAAATGAATGATTTGGGTTTTCTGAGATATTTTCTCCGAATAGAAGTAGACAAAAATGAAAATGGAATTTTTATTTCCCAAGAAAAATATGTTGAAGTGTTGAAAAGATTAAACATGTAGAACAACAAGGTAGCTGTAACTCCAACTACCATGGGGTTAAAATTGAGCAAAGAAGACAACAACAAGGATCTTGATCCAAGTTTGTACAAGATCACAATTGGCTGCCTCATGTATTTGACTGCAACTAGGCTAGATATAATGCACATTGTAATTTTAATTTCTATATTTATGGAAAGGCTGAAAGAGACTCATTGGCAGGCAGCCAAGAGGATTCTAAGGTATGTGAATGGAATGAAGGGGTATGGTATTTTATACTCCCCTTTTGAAAATTTTAAATTGATTAGTTACACTGACATTGATTGGGCTGGAAGTGTAGATGAGAGGAAGAGCACATCTGGATATGTGTTTCATTTGGGATTGGGAGCCGTTTCATGGGCTTCCAAGAAGCAACCAATAGTTTCTTTATCAACAACAGTGGCAGAATATGTGGCAGCAACAGGAGCAGCATGCCAAGCAGTATGGGTGAGAAGAATGCTCAGAGATTTATGTCATGAACAAGACAAATGAACAACACTTTATTGTGATAACAACTCAGCAATAGCTTTATCAAAGAATTATGTCTTCCATAAAAGAACAAAGCATATTAATGCAAAATTTCATTTTATACGAGAACTGGTTAATAATGTTGAGATTGTTTTGTAGCACTGCAGAACAGAGGAGCAGTTTGCTGATATTTTAACAAAGCCATTAACGCAGAAAAGTTTTAAATATTTCAAAAAATGCCTGGGTATGCAAGAAAACCCAACAGTTGAAATTAAGGGGGAGTGTTAGAATTTAATTCCAACTGCCCGCACAGAACAGCATGATGGAAGATTAATTTTTATGGGAACGAAGAGACAACAACAGCGGCGACATCAATTCTGATGTGAGGAGTTTGAAGAATAGTGGTGGTAATATCCAGATTTTCACTTCACGCAACTGCAAACTTATCAATAGCACCCACCATCTTAAATTCTCCGCCAACCATATTCATTACACAGCCAACAACATTATGGGAGGACATCCAAGCTTGAGTCGCAAAGGGGAAGGCAACCCCCAGAGGAGGTGACATCACTCATCTCTGGACCCACCTCTTTACCAACCAAAGAAATTCCGGGGAGATGAGAGAACTCACGTAAATAGTCTCCAAGCAGCCCCCGGAAAGTGTGAAGGGAATAAGGTTTTTAACCTTAGCATAAATTTTTTGATTTAAGTTTTATTTGCTGCATAATGCTTTAGAGTTTTAACGTTGGGTTAATTTTATTTACCGCGGTACATTATGTTTTAACTTTGTTTATATATATTATAATTATGAAATATTTATAATATATATATATATATATATATATATATATATATATATATATATATTGTAATGTCTTATATATATGCCATGCACATTGTAGTGAAGACTGAGTATTGTGTAATTAGCCCGAAGGCAGAGAAACAGAGAGACATAGAAGAAATATTGAAGCGATGTGTGTGTGAAGCAGGTAGATAATTTCTTTTGTGAATCCAGAACTTCGTTATGAAGACAAAATTCCATTTTGTAATAGATTTCTATGTTTTAATGAAATAGAAAGTTTCAAAGCATCTCTCTGTGTCTGCAATTTTAATTTAATCTCTGTGTTGTGAAAGAGGAATTGTTTTATTCCTCTGTGTGTTCGTAATTGTTCAGAAATTCCAACAGAAAGTTCATAAAAAAAATTGAAGCCACCTAAAAAATTTGAGCTTTTTAACAACACGGAATTTTTGTTGCTTCAGTCCACATGGTCTGCTACTGAACCACTGAAATGCCTTACTTTGGAATATATGGCGAATCTGTATTGTAAGTTGTTTGTTCAAGCTGATTTTGTAGTAAATTGGTTGTTTTTATAAAAATATGAAATTTCGAGGTTGAGTAGAGCTTTCTCAGGATGAATATATTATGATGGAACAATGTTTTTAAAAGTTATGTACAATTTCGAATAGAATTAAATATTCAAAATTTCCAACCAAGTTCTCGGTCTTTGAAAAGTCTGGATTTCACCGTTACCAAGTTCCATATTCTATTTTTTTATAAAATTTCGGAGTTCAGTATGTATGAAAGCTCTGATATTCTGTATTACTAGCTCCCAAATGAAAAGTTGTTACAAGAATAAAAAGCTCCTTCAGTCTAAATTTTTTTACAGAGATTTGTTATTTATTTGGAAAGGCTTCTTAGTACAATAAAATATTTGAAGTTGTCCAATAGAATACCCAAAGCTAATTTATGATATGTAAAATTAACAATTTAAAGAAGCATCCACTCACATAGAATACCCAAACCTAATTTTCAATTGAAAAAAACCATTTCAATATGTTGATGCATATTGCTACTTTGCTAAAATGTCAATGGTAGCAAATGTCAATGGTACAGGGAACATCACGACAACTTGATCTTCAATATACAAATATTTGAGGATAAGAGCACCATCTTGGATGAGTTATCAAATGAAGTGTATGTGAATCTAATATGTTTTATTTTATGATTCTCTACTAAATTTTGAGAAATATATATGGCATTTTAATTACCACATCAAAGAGTTCTAATATTATTTACAAACATTACTAAAATCATTAAACACCTAATTGACATATGTTGAACCTTTAATTAAACTGAGAGGGGGGGGGGGTGAATCAGTTTAATGCATTCCTGATCTTTTAAAACCTTTCATTAAGCTATTTACACCTTCATTTCATATCCAATTTAATGTGCAAGTAATCTTAGAATGCAAGCAGCAAGTATTAGTTTAATATAGCAGTAGACTTAATATGAGAGTTGCAGGCATTAAGCAGATGATACATATCAGATTCAATACATAACTATCATGCACAGAGACACCAGATATAAGTGGAAACCCATAATGGGAGAAAACCACATCTTATTATTGTTGTGATGCAAAGGCAAGCTCCTACTCCCTCTCACCATTGTTTTTCTGCAAGCACCAACCTACAGGAGGCTCCAACCTCAATTCTGCAAGCTACAACTTGCAAGGAAGCACCAACTCCCTTCAATTTTCTGTAGGCCCCAACCTACAGGAGGCTTCAACCTTTTTCGGCTACAACTGACAGCTATTAAGCTGAATGTTTGCTGATTTACTCCAGATATCAGCTCTGTTCTGTATCTGCTCTTCTTCTCTTAATCTTCTCTACTTTATTCTTCTATATTCTGCATTCTCTATATCTGCTCTCTCTCTCTCTCTCTCTCTCTCTCTCTTCTAACTCTCTTTTTGCATATCAAAATGATATTACTTATAGAATTTCTTGATGACTGTCTGTTTTTCTCTAGGAATTTGAAATGAATGGTCATACCCCTTGGTCTTCTGCCTCCTCATTTCTTTATCCAACTCAATTTAAAAAGTCATAATAATATGTACACAATTTCATGCTACAGTGGGATTTTGTCTTTTCTTTAGGATACTTGCCTTTGCATCACAAACAATAAAAAATAATTACATCATTTACATTTACATTCTTAATTTCATATTTCAATATCACTCAGCTCCTTTTCAGTTATATAACTCAATTTCACTCAACTCCTTTTCTGGATTTTGGATTTACTGGTTTTGTCCCTTTTCTTTCTTTTTTTTTGCATTTGTTGAGTGACTGTTCTGTGTACCTTGATTTATTGTAATTGTGTGCACCTGTGAATGTATACCTGTCAAACTTGTAATATCTGTGAATCTCTGTCAGACCCATACTTTTATCCCTATGTTTAATCACCTGTTCACTATGCTTTTGTGCACCAACTGCATATATAACTGCTTCTCAGGTTTATTCTCAATTACATATACATCTGGACAATATATATTCAGAAAAGAGAGTATAGTGACACTTGATGCAGCAGGGTTACCACAAAGCCCCAGTTCAACATCACAACCCTGGTTTAGCTCAACTTTTTCATCAGCTGTGTGTACAATTGCATTCAAGTTTCATGCCCAATTAATTTCCAACTGCGCAATCAGCAGAACGATGAACAGGTTGATGGCGCAGAGTTTAAACCGACAGCAAGTTGACGAAGATCGACGGAGTGTTGGAGGTCGAACAACGCGGAGGTTAACGGGAAGGCACCCCCCGTAGTTGACTGGCCGATCGCGCGTTGACCGCCGATCAATGGCTATGATGAACTACGGGGCCTCACCCCATTTGATGTGTACGGAGAAATGTGAGCCCCCGTAAACACCTCTTTGTGGTGGCTCCACCTATATAACATGGACCTTTGGTGATTAGAACTATATTAATAGACCCTCAACATATTTAATCATATATGCATATTCCATTATATGCACACCATAGTATCTCAACACATATAATATATGAAATTCGTCCATATGAATAACCCGACATCCGCATATTTAAATTATATTATAATTAATCAAATGTCAAGACCGTGGTAATATATAATATAATTACGAGTTCAAATTTATTGTCGAACATGATCACCAAGGTTGCCGCCTTATATTAATACCTAGAGTCCATTGCACGTATCTCTGAATTCTATATTACCTCCGGACCTTATATTAAATTAATAACCCAACTTCATTACGTATATTTCCGCTGGGCCCACAATGCCATCAACCGCCAATCGAATGCACACAACATACATGACTTATCTTCCACGCACCTTTATTAAACCTCGGGCAAGTCCTGCGATCGCCCACCGTTGGATAGCCTTTGCCCAGATCAACGGATCTTATTCATTTCGCTGGGCGTCTTCCGCTGATCATTAACGCGCGAAATTTCATTTAAATCAAAACCGCTTATGCCACGTGTCGATTCCTGTATGGAATCGCTGCCCATTCCTCCAATACCGCTTTCCGACGGATGGTGGTGCGGAAAAAACCATGGTTTCACTCCAACCCACCGTTACTGTTCACAAGTCTCGGTTCCGCTCCTCTCCTCCACTCGAGGTTCCGCTCAGGGTTTTAATTTAATAGTTCAATACACCGTTTTAACGCTAACTCCTTCGCATTTCAATTATATATATATATATAATTTTTTGTTTCGACTATGATTCCGCCTCCAATGCAGAGTTCCGCTCCTTTGACTTTGGTTCCGCCTCTGACTATGGTTCCGCTCCTATTCATGCTGGTTCTTCGGTGTATGCCTATATATAAACCATATATATATATAAAGCACTGATTCAAATGCCCGGAATGTTATGTGTAATGCCCGGAATGTTATGTGTAACGCCCGACTGTATGAAATATTCTCGGAATTTATCTATATAAGTACATATTTTTGAAATAACAACGGTTTCTCTGCAATGACATCTGTGGCTCTGCTTCTGTCGCTTCTGTCTCTCTGCCTCTGCCTTTCTCTTCATTTCCTCTGTGTTCCATTGTCTGTCTTAGTCTCTTTGTAACTGTTCCTGTTTCTGCATCTGCTACCTCCTTTGCCATCAATGACAATATTTCCAACAGTCTCCCCCTTTGGCATTGATGGCAATACATACATTTTCTCTGTTTGCCTGCTCTTTCCCCTGTTGCTTTCTCTTCCTCCCCCTTTGACATCAATGGAAAAGGGTTTCTTTTTGCATTTCCTCTCTCTGAGTTATGTTTAGGCCCTCTTCTGCTGACTTTGTACCATGATGCTCCATAGTAATGTATAAGACTTGTTGAGAGAACACTTTGAGGATTATCGAATTTGAATATACACTGTAAATTGATACAGTTCTTTCACTTGTATAGAGCTAAAAGTGAGAAATAATGATATTTCATAGAGTAAATTGTATCAGCTCTATCTAGTCAAAGATGTATAATCACTACTCGTCTTTTATGTTTCAGATTCTTAATATAATGTTTCAGAGCACAATACTGATCCTTTTGCTCTGTAATTGACCTTTTGATGCTTGAATAATGCAGATAAATTTAGGATAATAACTTAGTGTTCTTTTGCCTTAATCCTTTGATCTTGAGGATCTGATTCATGCTTTCCTTGTTGATTGTTCTCCCCCTGGAATGGTATTTTCATTTTTGTTCTCCCCCTGAAATTGTGCTTTCTCTTTATATCAGAGAGCAGCATCTGCAGATACTACCCCTAGTTTATCTCTCAAATATTGAAATGGTTTTCTAGCAAGAGGTTTGGTAAATATATCAGTTGTCTGCTCTTTTGTTGGTACATATTCCAGCTTTACTATCTTCTGAGCCACTTGTTCTCGGAAGAAATGATACTTGATTGGAATATGTTTAGTTTTTGAGTGAAGTACAGGATTTTTGGATATACTTATAGCACTTGTATTATCACATTTGATTGAAATAGGTTCATCAATGCTTACTTGTGTACAACATGCTACTACTGCTATATATTCTGCTTCAGCTGTAGACAGAGATATGGATGTTTTTTTCTTGCTTAACCATGCCACCAGACTTTCTCCTAGATAGAAAGCACCTCCACTTGTACTCTTCCTGTCATCCACATAGCTGGCCCAATCTGCATCTGTGTATGCTGATAAAGTGAATTTTTTGCTTTTAGGATACCATAGTCCATACAGTGTTGTTCCTTGTAGATATCTGAATATTCTTTTGACTGCAAGAAGGTGATTTTGTTTAGGTGCTGCTTGATATCTAGCCACTAGTCCTACTGCTAGCATGATGTCTAGTCATGATGCAGTTAGGTATAATAGACTTCCAATCATGGATCTGTAGAGTTTTTGATCTATATCAGCAGACCCATCATCCGCACACAGCTTGCAACCTGTGGTCATGGGAGTTGACACAGGTCTGCAATCTTCCATTTTGAATTTTTTCAGCATTTCTTTTAGGTATTTTTCTTGAGAGATGAAGGTGCCCGTGTTCTTTTGTTGAATTTGTAGTCCCAAGTAGAAACTGAGCTCTCCAATCATAGACATTTCAAACTCTGTTTTCATCTCATCAGCAAACCCTTTTGCTAGTTCATCTTTGTTGCTTCCAAACATAATGTCATCAACATACACTACAACAATCAGGAGTTCATTCTCATGGACTTTTATGTATAGATTGTTGTCTACTCCACCTCTCTTAAAACCCTGTTTTTGCAAATGTTTATCCAGTCTTGAGTACCAAGCACGAGGAGCCTGTTTTAGTCCATATAGGGCCTTCTTCAGCATACATAGTCTTCTTTGTCTGTCAATGAGAAGCCTTCTGGTTGTTCCATGTATACTTCTTCTTCTAGATCTCCATTAAGAAAAGCAAACTTTACATCCATTTGACATACCTTGAAGTCTTGGTAGCATGCAAATGCCAGGAACATTCTGATAGCTTCCATTCTGGCTACTGGGGAAAATGTTTCTTCATAATCAATCCTTCAATTTGTGAGTATCCTTTGCAGACCAGCCTGGCTTTATTCCTGATTACTTGTCCTTGCTCATTCATTTTGTTTTTGAATACCCATTTTGAACCAATGATATTCTTCTCAATTGGTATAGGAACTAGTTCCCAGGTATTGTTTTTCTCAATTTGGTCCAATTCTTCATTCATTTCTTTTACCCAATACTTGTCCTTGTTGGCTTCTTCAAACTTCTTTGGCTCTATTTGTGATAACATTGATATGTATACTTCTTCTGTCTGTTCAGCTAGCTGCCTTCTTGTTTGTACTCCTACACTCTTGTCTCCTATGATTTGATCTTCTGGATGGTTCTTTTGAGTGTATCTTGAGGGGGTTTTTGAGTTCAGTCCAACATCTTCTGATGTTTTGCTTGTTTCATCATCATTTTTATCTTCTTCTTCATTGTTGTCTGATGTACTGGAGCAGTCTGTATCTCTAGTATTGTTTGGAAGTTCTTCATCAAATCTCATATCAATACTTTCAACTATCTTCCGAAGGGTCTTGTTGTAGCACCTGTACCCTTTTCTTTTGGAAGCATATCCTAGAAATATCCCTTCATCTGCTCTTGCATCAAATTTGCCAAGATTTTCATCATTATTCTTTATGTAACACTTCCTTCCAAAGATTCTGAAATGTTTGATTTAAGCTGGCTTTCCATGCCATAGTTCATAGGGAGTCTTGTCACTTCTTGGCCTTAAGTGAGCTTTATTAAGGATATGTAATGATGTGTGCACTGCTTCTGCCCAGAAGGTTTGACCAATATTATTCTCTTGCATCATGGCTCTGGAAATTTTTTGAACAGATCTGTTTTGTCTCTCTGCTACTCCATTCTGCTGAGGTGTCCCTGCAATATTAAATTGTTGTTTTATGCCATGCTCATTGCATAGGTCTGCAAAGTCATAATCAGTGAATTCACCTCCTCTGTCTGATCTGATGCATTTCAGCTTGCATCCTGTCTGATTTTCTGCTAATGCTTTAAATGTTTTGAATTTTTCCAGAGCTTCCGATTTATTCTTGAGAAAAGCAACCCATGTCATTATGGAGAAATCATCTATTATCAGCATAAAGTAGGACTCTCCACTTGGTGTTTTAGTTCTTGCAGGTCCACACAGATCCATGTGCACAAGTTGCAGTGGTCTTCTTGTTGATAACTCTTCTTTAGATTTAAAGGATGTGTGAGTTTGTTTCCCAAATTGACAAGATTTGCATATGGTATTTGAAGGCCTCTTTATTTCAGGCATATCTCTGACATCTTTCTTCTTACTCAGTCTGATGATATGGTCGAAGCTGAGATGTCCCAATCTCCTATGCCATAACCATGACTCCTCAAGTTTGCTCAGATGGCAGGCTTCATCCTCCTCTTTTACTATGTACACATTACTCTCTGTTCGAACACCTTTGAGCAGAGTCTTTCCTGTTGTGCTTGATCTGACTTCACAGTCTTGTGCTCTAAAGAGAACTTCATAGCCTTTGTCACACATCTGACTAACACTCAGTAAATTTTCTTTCAGCGCATCTACAAATAGTACATCTTGGGCCTTTCCTCTTCCATTATCTATGCCGACTGAGCCTTTTCCCCTGATCTTACCTGATTTATCATTGCCAAAAGTGACCTCTACCATTGTCTATGTTGACTGATCCTTTTCCCTTGATCTTTCCTGATTTGTCATTTCCAAAAGTGACATTGCCCGAGTTTGTTTCCCAAATTGACAAGATTTGCATATGGTATTTGAAGGCCTCTTTATTTCAGGCATATCTCTGACATCTTTCTTCTTACTCAGTCTGATGATATGGTCGAAGCTGAGATGTCCCAATCTCCTATGCCATAACCATGACTCCTCAAGTTTGCTCAGATGGCAGGCTTCATCCTCCTCTTTTACTATGTACACATTACTCTCTGTTCGGACACCTTTGAGTAGAGTCTTTCCTGTTGTGCTTGATCTGACTTCACAGTCTTGTGCTCTAAAGAGAACTTCACAGCCTTTGTCACACATATGACTGACACTCAGTAAATTTGCTTTCATCCCATCTACAAATAGTACATCTTGGGCCTTTCCTATTCCATTATCTATGCTGACTGAGCCTTTTCCCCTGATCTTACCTGATTTATCATTGCCAAAAGTGACATTGCCCGATTTCTTTTCATCAAGAGTTAAAAACTTGTTTTTGTCTCCTGTCATGTGTTTAGAGCAGCCACTGTCCAAATACCATTGAATCTTCAAATCTTGAGTAGTTAAAGCCAAGTCACATTTATTCACCTTCTTTATCCACTGGAGGTCCCCTTTTGTTTGGTATCTTTTGTGAGGTGATGAATTATATCCTTTTAGAGAACACTTGGAAGATATATGTCCAACTTGATTGCATATACAACATTTGATTATAGTTTTTGCAGAATTGTGAGCATGAACAAAATTTCTTTGACTCATAAACCTCCTTGAGGTATTGAACATCAGTCTTTGTCCATACTTTCTACATTCAATAATTCTATGGCCGAAATCCTTACAATAAAAACAATAACCATAGAAATTACTTGCATACCTGATGTAAGGTTGTCTCTTCCATGCTTGCATCTTTTGCTGGTTTGAATCATTCCTCCTTGCATGACAATATGTAGCAATGTGTCCCGGCTTGTGGAAGACATAATAGGTGGCATTCTTCATAGGAGGCAAGAATCTCCTTTGATGGCTTCCAAATTTGATATAATCAGGAATATATGATCCTTTCTCTGTTGTCTTAGTATTTGTTACAATCTTTGTTATTAGAGGTTTCTTCTGATCTCTGTCTTTCTCATTACATGTTTCTTCCTTTGTAGGAATTATTTGAGCTGCTTCATCAGCCTTCTTTGCTTTCACAAAAAATATATTTTTGTTTTCCTTTTCTTTGCCTTTACTTGATTCTCCTTCATAGCCTATCCCAGTTTTTATTAGAGGAGATCTTTGAGCATCCAAGATTTAATTCAACTTACCAGAACTTGTCATTTGAGAAGGGTATATAGAAACTTTCTGTTGAGCACTTTCTAATTTCCTTCTCAGACACAGAATTTCTTCTTTCGGATTCTCTTGTTCTCGAGTTTTATCTTTGATTTTCTGAAGTAACATGTCTTCTATCTTTTTGGCTTCTTCAAGATTTACCTTCAGCTATATGAGGACTTCTGAATTTTGTTCTTCTTTCACACATTTGAGGAGAATCTCTTTTTGTTTTCTGCATTTTAGTTTGAGTCTGTCAATCTCCTCCAGAGCACTTCTTAGCTCCCCCTCGAGATCGAGTTCCCCTTCTTCTTCTTCTTCTAGCAAGAGTCCTTCAAGATCTTGTATGGCCATCAGTAAAAATTCCGAGGTTCCCTCTTCTCCTGAGGGTTCATCTAAGTCTTCAGATGCACTGCTGTCTTGCTGAGCATAGAAAGATTTTCTGCTAAATTTCTTTCCTTTCTGCCAATTCTTTGATGTGTCTTTCTCTGATTCTTGAGCTTGATTTCTTACTTTCTTGTGAGGACATTTAGCAGCATAATGTCCAACTCTTCCACAGTTAAAGCATTTAAAAGGAAGTTTACCTTTGTATCTACCTGAGCCTCTATCTAATTTCTTGACAAATTTAGCCTCTTCTTCATCAGAGCAGGAGCATATGTCTTCCTTTTCTTCTTTCTTCTTTTCTGTTTTGAATGCTGCCTCCCTTGTACTTGGATTCTTCTATGGGAGTCTCATCTCATGTGCTGTAAGATTTCCTAGTAGCTGGTTCATGGTCAAGGTCTCCCAATCAGCGGTTTCTTCTATTGCAGACACCTTGGGATTGAATCTGGATGGAAGAGATCTTAGAATCTTTTGTACAATTATACCTTCTAGTATTGTTTCTCCAAGAGCTTTCATACTGTTAACAATTTCTGCAACTTTTAAGAAGAAGCTCCCAACATCTTCATCATCATTCATTTTTAAATTTTCAAACTGGGCTCTATATACTTGAAGTTTGGCAGTCTTAACTTTTTTATTTCCCTCATGGATATTCTCTAGAGTGTCCCACATATCTTTGGCAGTCTTACTATGCATTATTTTGATAAACTCAGCTTCACATAGTCCATTTAAGATTGCATTCATTGCTTTTGCATTAGCTACAAAGCTTTGTTTAGCTTCTTTCTCTGTATCAGTTGACTTTGTGACATATCCAATTTCCACAACATCCCAAAATTCTAATCCTAAAGACATTATATAAGCTTTCATTCTTATTTTCCAAAAGGCATAATTTGCACCTGTAAAGAAAGGGGCTTTATTGGTTGAGTTTCCTTCTTGACTTGCCATCTTGAGAGCCTAGGATCTCCTTTCAGTTGTTAGACTGATATACAAGGAACTTGGCTCTGATACCAATTGTTGAACCTTTAATTAAACTGAGAGGGGGGGGGTGAATCAGTTTAATGCATTCCTGATCTTTTAAAACTTTTCATTAAGCTATTTACACCTTCATTTCATATCCAATTTAATGTGCAAGTAATCTTAGAATGCAAGCAACAAGTATTAGTTTAATATAGCAGTAGACTTAATATGAGAGTTGCAGGTATTAAGCAGATGATACATATCAGATTCAATACATAACTATCATGCACAGAGACACCAGATATAAGTGGAAACCCATAATAGGAGAAAACCACATCTTATTATTGTTGTGATGCAAAGGCAAGCTCCTACTCCCTCTCACCACTGTTTTTCTACAGGCACCAACCTACAGGAGGGTCCAACCTCAATTCTGCAAGCTACAACTTGCAAGGAAGCACCAACTCCCTTCAATTTTCTGTAGGCACCAACCTACAGGAGGCTTCAACCTTTGTCAGCTACAACTGACAGCTATCAAGCTAAATGTTTGCTAATTTACTCCAGATATCAGCTCTGTTTTGTATCTACTCTTCTTCTCTTAATCTTCTCTGCTTTATTCTTCTATATTCTGCATTCTCTATATCTGCTCTCTCTCTCTCTCTCTCTCTCTCTCTCTCTCTCTCTCTCTCTCTCTTCTAACTCACCTTTTTCATATCAAAATGATATTACTTATAGAATTTCTTGATGACTGTTTGTTTTCCTCTAGGAATTCGAAATGGATGGTCATACCCCTTGGTCTTCTGCCTCCTCATTTCTTTATCCAAATCAATTTAAAATCATAATAATATGTACACAATTTCATGCTACAGTGGGATTTTGTCTTTTCTTTAGGATACTTGCCTTTGCATCACAAACAATAAAAAATAATTACATCATTTACATTTACATTCTTAATTTCATATTTCAATATCACTCAGCTCCTTTTCAGTTATATAACTCAATTTCACTCAGCTCCTTTTCTAGATTTTGGTTTTACTGGCTTTGTCCTTTTTCTTTTTGCATTTGTTGAGTGACTGTTCTGTGTACCTTGATTTACTGTAATTGTGTGCACCTTTGAATGTATACCTGTCAAACCTGTAATATCTGTGAATCTCTGTCAGACCCATACTGTTATCCCTGTGTTTAATCACCTGTTCACTGTGCTTTTGTGCACCAACTGCATATATAACTGCTTCTCAGGTTTATTCTCAATTACATATACATCTGGACAATATATATATTCAGAAAAGAGAGTATAGTGACACTTGATGCAGCAGGGCTACCACAAAGCCCCGGTTCAACATCACAGTCTTGGTTTAGCTCAACTTTTTCATCAGCTGTGTGTACAATTGCATTCAAGTTTCATGCCCAATTAATTTCCAACTGCGCAATCAGCAGAACGATGAACAGGTTGATGGCACAGAGTTTAAACCGACAGCAAGTTGACAGAGATCGACGGAGTGCGGGAGGTCGAACAACGCGGAGGTTAATGGGAAGGCACCCCCCATAGTTGACTGGCCGATCGCGCGTTGACCACCGATCAACGGCTATGATGGGCCTCACCCCATTTGATGTGTACGGAGAAATGTGAGCCCCCATAAACACCACTTTGTGGTGGCTCCACCTATATAATATGGACCTTTGGTGATTAGAACTATATTAATAGACCCTTGGAATATTTAATCATATATGCATATTCCATTATATGCACACCATAGTATCTCAACACATATAATATATGAAATTCGTCCATATGAATAACCCGACATCCGCATATTTAAATTATATTATAATTAATCAAATGTCAAGACCGTGGTAATATATAATATAATTACGAGTTCAACTTTATTGTCGAACATGATCACCAAGGTTGCCACCTTATATTAATACCCGGAGTCCATTGCACGTATCTCCGACTTCTATATTACCTCCGGACCTTATATTAAATTAATAACCCAACTTCATTACGTATGTTTCCGCCGGGCCCACAATTCCATCAACCACCAATCGAATGCACACAACATACATGACTTATCATCCACGCACCTTAATTAAACCTCATGCAAGTCCTGCGATCGCCCACCGTTGGATAGCCTTTGCCCAGATCAACGGATCTTATTCATTTCGCTGGGCATCTTCCGCCAATCGTTAACGCTCGAAATTTCATTTTAATCAAAACCGCTTATGCCACGTGTCGATTCCTGTATGGAATCGCTGCCCATTCCTCCAATACCGATTTCCGACGGATGGTGGTGCGGAAAAAACCATGGTTTCACTCCAACCCACCGTTACTGTTCACAAGTCTCGGTTCCGCTCCTCTCCTCCGCTCCAGGTTCCGCTCAGGGTTTTAATTTAATAGTTCAATACACCGTTTTAATGCTAATTCCTTCGCATTTCAATTATATATATATATAATTTTTTGTTTCGACTATGATTCCGCCTCCAACGCAGAGTTCCGCTCCTTTGAATTTGGTTCCGCCTCTGACTATGGTTCCGCTCCTATTCACGCTGGTTCTTCGGTGTATGCCTATATATAAACCATATATATATAACACACTGATTCAAACGCCTGGAATGTTATGTGTAACGCCCGGATTGTTATGTGTAACGCCCGACTGTATGAAAGATTCTCGGAATTTATCTATGTATGTACATATTTTTGAAATAACAACGGTTTCCCCTCCGCAATGACGCTTGTGGCTCGCTTCTCGTCGCTTCTCGTCACCGCTCGCCTTTCTCTCGGCTTCTCTTTGCTCCATCGTCCGTCTTAGTCTTTGCAATCGTTTGTCGCATCCGCCACCACATCAATGACAATATTTCAACACAATGAGGGGGGTAGGTGAACACCGAAATGGGTAACATTTAACACCAACATGAATGTAGGGTCGAAACCCATTCTCTTCAAGTGTATCTACCGTACGACCTCTGTCACCTCCTTGTGAAAGAGTGATTCTCTTCGTATTATGATCTTTGACATCTTTAGTCAGACATTTCCGGGTGTTTTTGAACAAAAATAAAATAACCATCGAGAAGTCCGTCAGCAGAATACCCATGTTTTGAATCGTCATAGTGGAAATTCTTCTGTGGACATTGTGCATAACAAAAAGTTGTATGGGCACCGTACTTTATGAAGAAAAACATTCTACTAACGAACAACCCCGATGTTACATTTTACTTTGTGTGCAAGACTTTCTTTGAATGTATCCTCTGGCCCTCAAACCGGTGTTTTGCCTTCTTATAATGCAGACAAGGCTCAAGATTTCCTTTGGTGTGTCTTTTAACTTCTTCGTTTTGTACTGAACACTTCGTTTTGTATTTTAACTTTAATGGCGGCCGGAGAGTGGCTTTCAGAGTTTAAATCACTTGATGAATTTATGAAGTAAACACCCCTCCAGACATTTGCACACGAAGCCTAATACAGCCTCGCACATGGTCTTTCAATCCTTCTGTCATTGCGATAACGCGCATTATGGTGGTCATTCATCAAGTGAAAACTCGTTAAAACACAAAACCTATGAAGAAAGGCCCTATTGACGGCAATGAATGTCATGGTGGACGAGGGAGGAATGGCTGCAACTGCGACATGGAAGAAAAAAGGCAGAGGAAATGGTGAAAAATGTTCGTGGTGGTTGGGCGAACACAGCGAACATACGTGGAAAAACAAATGAAAACATTAAAACCACACTTAAATGAACCAATTATACTTGAACGGTATGGAGAAAGTACGCGAGGGCATACGCGGAGGATGACGAAGTGGATCGGGGATGTAGCGGAATATTCGACGACAGTAGGGGAGAACTGGATCACGATCGCGGGCGAAAGATCAACCAGGGGATATTCGACGTCAAAGTTACCAGTATTGAGCTATCGCTGCCGCAACTTCATTAAACATCGTGCACTTTCTATTGCGCGATAACTATTGATGGTCACCCGCCCAGGACGGACGGCATCTTCTCAATTCTGGGCATCCGTGTGGTCTGCATAATAATGCGTAATGGATGACGCGACCCGCGACCAGCTTTTTGAATCGCATGAAGACAGTGGTTGCACAGGAAAGAACGCACAACGAGAAAATCACCGCTTTAAAGGCGCGGGCGGTAAATAAACCAGGTTAAGCTGAAGCTTTGCGCGAAACAGTGGCTCACCGGGCGGTATTCTGGACTGTCAGACTGGGTATTTAAACGGACGGTGAGATGTAATGGGGTGATGAACTGGAGAAAGACGAGATCTGGATTAACGAGGGATCTATTCGACTCATGAAGATCGTATGGTCCGGAACGCCCTTCATGTGATGAACAAAGAACCGTTGATCCGGCGGATTAAGTGGACTACGGACATACGCGGGGGACCAAGGTGTACTACGGCGGAGAACTTTTGGAGCGTCCCTCCACAGCGATTAATGGTCGTCGATTGGAGTCTCCTCCAATATCCCGAGGAGTCAACCCGCAAAGGCCGCGGCTTGGACCCTTGACAGAGAAAACCTCCGGGCAGGTAAGCGTTCGGCCGCCGGCACCAGGTTATGGAGGCGCGCGCGAGGAAGGCGGAGGGGCCAGGGTCCAACAGGTTTCTGGCGTGTTTTTTGAATTTTTTAATTCAAATCGCATTTCGGAGGCTTCCGGCATGGGTAACTGAGATGGAGGGGTTTAGAGGCTGATAGGGGGGAAATAGGAGGGGAACAAAGGCATTTTGACAAGGAGGGGAAAGGGGGAAAAAGGGGTATTTTTGTGTATAAGGTAAATGAAGGCTCGAGATAGGAATTAGCAAGAGGGGATTTGTATATGAAAGCACAGCGAGACCTCATGATGATGTCTTCAAAGGAGATGTATCTTTTAGAGGCCTCAAAATGACATAGTCCCCACTTGCTTGTCAATAATTCATAGGGGGCTAACAACACTTCACCTAAGTTATGCTTAAGGGGGCATCACAATTTGACATCGTATCAAAGCTCGGACCTGTGTGTTCGATTCTCCCGAGCTTGTATTTAGTGGGGGTATTGGATTTCCAGGATGTACTTGTGTGTGTTGGAGCAATCACCGCACCCTCTGCGGAATCCATAATTTCCACTTATGGGGATCCTAGTTGCTCGCTTTGAAAGTTTATCAACACTGTGCCTTTGGTATAATGGCAAACCGCCACGACGATGCTGGTAACGTTGCTCCAACCAAATCCCGTGGACCGCCCAACAATGAGTGAGAGGTCAAGCACTGCCAAGTTGTTTCCACCATACGTACCTCCTTCGTACACAGTGCCTTTGTTTTGTGCAATCCACTTCCTATATCGACTTGCTACTTCTAATGAAAATGCAGGAGATTGTGTTTTTGAAATGGCACCGCCTAAAGATAAACGGAAATGTAAGTGAGCTTTTGCTGAATGACATTGAACATAAATTGCTAGCGATTGTTCGAGTAAAATTGACCACTGTCAAGTGGCATAGTATTGTAAATATGGTTTTCGATTCTAAGATAATGTTAGTGAATGACAAATAAGGTTGCCATTTCAATGCATTAGGTTTTTATATTTAATAGGCTCAACATTTTGCAAACTGAGTTATTTTTAGAATCAAATTATTTTCAAGGTTGTTTTTGAAATGGGGCCTGCTTATCAAATGAGCCTCGTGAAAGGGCATATTAAAAAGCCTCCGGGCCTTCATCTCGCTCTCTCCCCACGCTCACTGCCACTCCTATCCCCCACTCCCCGCATATCAAATATCATTCATAATTCGTGCAGGTGAAATCATTGTGGTGTACCCCTATACCCATACATTTGTGTTGTGTGACCTTAAATGCCAATGAATATTTTAACATCGTTTAAACCACTGTATCTATTTTTAATTATGTGTTTTTTTCTCCTTTATCAAATTAGTTTGTAAATGTAACCATCTTATTTAATTACAAAATATTCAGCAACCAATATATCCAATTCACTGAAAAACTACCCAGATTACTGTTATCTCATTACCACACCATCTCTCTCATTTTACCGAGTCATTTAAGAGAGAATGTATTATGATATGACCTATTGGTAGAAAAAAAGGCAAACTACGTATCTTATTGTCAATTATATTTTTACCCCGCCTTAAACATAAAATCTACTGTCAGATTATTTATATTCTGGCCTAGGCTCCCTAAAAAAATATAGTGAGTTCAATTTCTACCAACTTCAGAATAAAAAAATCTTAGTAAAACCACACATTTTTATTCTTTATTTATTTTGATTTTTTAGTATTTTATAATTATAAATAATATAAAAATATAATATTATAAAATTATGAGTTCCACTTTAATAAAAATCATGTAATATTAATAATGCAAATTTATTTTTTATTTAGATTTTTGAATATTTTAATAATTATAAATATAATGCATTAGGAAACTTTCACATTTTAAATAAAATAAAATAAAGGGAGCTCTACTTTAATGTCTTACAGTTGTCAACATTGCATGAGGTTTTGCACCAAAGCCAAGGCTTAATTGCTCCCGGAAAAAGCCCCCATGGGGGCCATGCTGCTGAGGCTAAAAGGAGTTTGACGGTGACCTCCAGAAGTCTCAAGGTTTCACAAGTGCTCAAAGTGATTAATTCCATTTTTTCACCTTCCATCACCCAATGCAATGATGTTATATTTATTCAAAAATTCATGAGAATTAACAATTAATATTAGTATACGCACTGTGAAACCCCCCTCTTTACATTAAAATAAAAGGAGCCCACTTTTAAATGAACAATATGTCAACATTGTTACAGTTTGTACCATAGCAAGTTAAGTGGCTTGATTGTGGGAAAACTTCAAAGCATGACTCTGAGCCAGAGAGAGGAGTTCGGGATGGTGACCCTGTCCCAAACACTGCAGCCCAGCTAATATTGACGCTATGTGATTCATTTCTAATTAATTATTCTCACTTCTTCAACGTACTTTTAACTACAATGAATCCCAAATATGTTTTAATTATAAATAATATAAAATAATTACAACATAATTTAATTTATTAAAACTCTTTTTTCTTCCAAGATTTCTTCAACCTTAAAGGAATAGAAAATATATATAAAAACTGTTAGAAATAACCCATCACCACCAGAAGGACCTTCCATTTTTAGAGTTATTCACACAATAGAACGTTCACATAGTTTCTCTGAATATATGTGGCTGAGATAACTTCAACCATTATTTATCCATGCCCAGATAATCTCATTCCAAGATTTCTGTTTATAAACATGTGTGTGGTAATCTTCCATTTACAACATAGGATATATTGAGTGTGCCATTTTTATCTGGCATTTGTAGGCTTAGAGCCCCATGGGCTCCGTCCCCACCTCCGTTGAGGGAAATAAGAGACATTTAATATTTTTTTAGTTTTTTGTTTGTCCATCATTATCAAGCTTCGTAAGTCGCCTGCGTAGGAGACAGTTTTTTTGAAATCAAATCCCGCCTGACCATATCGCCATCTACCAAGTTCCTGGCCCTGCGAGGTGAGTTCATCAACGCCAACTCTTTCCAGCCAGTAGGGGATGTTTCGGGTAATAATGAACGTGAAGTCTTCGCCGTTATCGTTATTCATCAAACCATGGTGATCTGGCTATCGCGGTTAAAGCATCATGTTTAGCCAGGAGGTGGTCCCCTTTAAGCCAGATGGTTGCGATGTGCATATCTTATGCCTTCGCGATCGCCTGATATAAGATTGCCATTCACCTTTCTTTACCCAATTTTTACGATGACATGTTCAACGCAACATAACCTTCACTAAAGCATTTCAACAGATCCGCGGACTACAAATTGAGTATAGCCCGCCCTGAAAAAATGGATTTTTGCAAAGCGCAGGCCCTCCTAGTGGTGACCAGCAGTTATTGCCGCAGTTAGCCACCGGTGAGATTTTTTCTTTAATTGTTGGCTACGTCCCAATGATCCTGACCTGACGGATAAATTTCGGCGTAAAATGCGAATCATGGCAAATGTATGAAAAGACCGCGCAGATCCGCCAGGTTATCTCGGCGTCAATCAAACTGTCAGCGTGAGTCTTATTCGCAGACAAGCTTCCAGCATTTAACTTCAATATGGGATTTCAACATTATCCGCTAATTAATTTCATATCGCTCACATCCATGATGTTTCATCGCTTCGTTTCTGTAATTATTTTTATTGTTATCCACGTTATATTCTCTTTGCCACAGCTTTAATGCCATATATTTACGTGATATCTCTTGAAAACGCTTTCATGTTTTGAGTCGTTTTCCCCCGCATTTCTTTCTTTTGTACGCGAATGGCATTGATCCTAAAGAGAAACCTTTCCAGGTTTATCTTTTTTGTATTCGCCACTATTTTATATTTTTTGTTTTAATTTCAAGGTTTGTTTTTACATGCCCACTTTCGACGGTAATCACCTGTATTAGAAACTTAATAGCGAACCTACAATTATGAGGCCTGACCACGCGATCAGGATTGGCTAACCTGACGCTTTTTTAACGTCCAGGCAAAACTTTCTTAAGCTTTAGGTGGTGCTCAGCGGCGAAACCATGGAGGGCGAAGGTTATGTTCAACCGGATCTGCTTTTTTTAAGTTTATTCGGGATGATAAACGCGGCAACCCATTAATGTGGATGTTGACTTTGGTCACTACCCGCCTTCGCCTTTATTAAAGACTGTACAAGCTATTGTGTCTTTCCAATGTTAAGCACGCAAATCGCAGGCGCAATGGCAAAGTATTAAGAGGTCTGCTGGAGACAAGTGATGAACATAACCGGTGAGTCCAAGAAGCTTTTCTGCCACATCTACAATCGAAAGAACAAGCGTTGTTGGATTTAAGGGCGATTAAAATTGGTGTTACCATTAGATTAAAGCACTGCTCAATGTTACATAGCGCATATGAATTGTGACATGCTGCATTATTTGTATGTTCTAAATCGTTGAAAACAACAAGCATCATCAAGTATTTTTATGTCAGGCGATTATATTAGTGGCAGAACGGCTTCGCGTTAAGAATAAGGTGCAGAAATTCTTTAAGTTATTAAAGACTTTCATTCTGAAGCATTTATTTTCAAAGACTAAGATTGGTATTACATTGCGCTTAGCCGCCGTCATGGCCAATTATTAATGATTCTGTAGCGATTGAAATCATTGGGATTGTATTTGGACTCTCATCAAGCGAATTGGGTACAGAGAAATGCTTATGCCTGGAAGGTGATATACCCTTCGTAAATCAAGATTGCAAAGAGTTTGTGTGGCTATCATGTTGAAGACCTGGCTTTGGGTGTTGGAGTCGCTTTGATATATGGAGAAGTTTATGTCAAGACTACTTTGGCATTTTTAATTCTTTGATGATGTTGCAACGTATTGATTAATCATGATGAATGAAATTGGTGACAAATAGTATGGACTTACTATTGTCACACTTTGAGTGTAAAGTTGGAAACCGCCATTCCAACACTAAGCAAATTCTATGTGGAATGATGAATACATGACAAAGTGAAAAACGATATCAATTGAGCTAAGTATCAAAGATTGAAGGATGATTGTGATCATGTTGGCAGATTGTTAGCAGCATGAGGAGGTATGCCGGAGAGGTTGACTAGCCTTGATACTGTGAGAAGTGGTAATATGTTAAGTATGCCGGAGAATGATACATCAACGCGGACGAGGGATTGGACCGTGGAGTCCTGGATTATTACTCTTGAAGGGAAAAATTGTGTTCTCTTCGTGGTGGTCGTATGCCTTAAGGTTCTGATCATCAACAGCTGAATGCACTACATTGAGTCTGTGAAAAGCTTCAATATCGCTTTTATCAGAGACTCTCCAAGGTATTGTTATGAAAAATGGTCAGCTGTATGTTTGGAAAATAATCATCTATGGAAGTAAGAGATGGTAGAAATTAAATTTGAAGATTTTATGTTGTATTTTCTTGAATTATAAGTTTTATTGAGTCTTTATTGAGCCTAGCAACTCAATGTAGGTACAGTTATTTTTGTTAGAATTGCAACTTCAATGAAGACAAAGCTAAATATTGTTCAAAGGAAGTTATTTTAAATGCAGATAAGACGTTCAGACAGAGAAGATGAGGGAATGAAGGGAAGCATAACGTTTATGGGGGATACTGCAACAGATGCTTGTTTGGAGTTAGTGTGGTTTGTGGAATAGACTCTTTGCATGTTATAAGCAAGTTCAGTTGTTGTAATGGTCATTGTATAAAATTTTAAACTCCAAAATGTTGGAAGCATGAACAAAGCCCCACATGTATCCAAGTTCATGGTGATCTTAAACTACTTTGTAATGGTTTATGGTCACCGAAACTATCTTTTGTCACCTAGTGATGGTTTGTGGTGGAGCCGGTGGAAATGCACACAGAGCCCAGGGACACAGACTTGCCCTACAAAAGTAAGCATTTAAGTTCGAATTTTTCCTGCAGACACGTGTTCTGTGGCATATTGAAGTTGGCGGATTTTTCCCGTGGTGTGCGCATCTTACCTTGCCCCGTGGTGTACATGCTCCCGAGGGCTTACGTGGCACACGGGAGCTTAGTGCTCGGCAGTGAGTGGTGTGGACCGGCAGCGAACGCTCTGCCTGCCTCGCCCCGCATATTGAAAATCGTTACCAAGAGGTTGCCAATTTTTTCATTCCAGGCCAGCCGTAAAGGCGCAATCAAATGTAACTGCTTGCTATTGTTATTTGGACATGAATATCATTGTATACAACCACCTCTCTTTGTTTTTTGCGGTTTCGTTATACGCAATTTTACCGATGGTGGTGATTTTGTAGGTACATATATGTAGTGGATAACGGCCGATGGTAATCATGTATGCGAAGGACATCCTAAGGTGGACTAGCGGTTGCGCGGTTGGGACCCATGCATTCCGTGATGGTTGTTTCTCATGACCGCCACACATTTTTGGTGTTTGACCACAACCGCACTTTGTGAATCACCATCACACAAGTAGTCATTAAGGGGGGAGTTAGAAATAATGACCCCAATGGTTTCATAGTTGTACCTCCATTTCAGAGTTTGTTCCTACATAATAGGAATCAAATTTTAGAATATAGTTTCTCCTAGTTTAGTGTGTGGTTGAGAGAACTTCAACCACACTGACCACGCTCAAGATAGAATTTTATCTTAAGACTTTTGCTTGTATAAATATGTGTGTAATTCTATCAATATGATATATTGAGTGTGTGCTATTTTATCTAATCAATTTTTTTCTAAATTAAATTCAATTTAATATACTTTCATTTTCTTACAAATTTACATAATTTTTTTTCCAAACAAAACACATATAATTAATTTAAAAGGATGACACAGAGTTTATCTTAAACATATCCACTGACCAGTTTAAGTGACCAAAAAGTTCACTGTATTGACAAAAATACAAAAATTACACTAAGAACAAAGACCAAAACTTACTGGGCCACAGTGACCAAAGCACAACTAAAACAAAAAAAGACATTAGGAAATCATAATAATCACTGTGGAGTAATGGATGTAGGGTTGTGCGCGCTCAGGAGATAGTGAGGTGGAAGTCACACAAAACGGTCTCGCCTAAAGGCGTCATTCATGTTCTCTAACTTTTTCAACTTTTCGCGGAGATGATTTTTTCTCATCTGCACCACAAATCAGCTTCTTCTCGTTATCAAAGCAACGCAACTGCTCCAAAGAGGCTACCCATCACCACGTCAATTCATTCATTAGCAACATCCACTCGTCCATGAGGCTGGAGAATAAGATCCTCCAACAGTTCCTCCAAGAAGCAGTGTAAGTTGAAAACTTCATCTTTAGTGATCAACGAATTCTCCATCGCCTCCATCGTTTCACGCTTTCTGCTCGCGAGCAAGCATGATTATCGCCTCAACTCCATTTCTCCACCTTTTGCCCTACTACTTCTGCTTTCGTTATCAGGTGTGCTGACCTTTCATCTTTATGCACGATTTCAAAGTGCTGCTTTGCCGCTCCTCCTTACCTTCGTAAAATGTTCCCACGCGGACACCCCGTCGTCTTTGCCACCCCGGCTTGGTGACACGACGATCAGGGCTTTAAAACGCCCCTTCAGAAGCAGTGGCAGAGTTATCTCTGCACCGGCGGTTTGCTAATTTCCCGCAGTGATGAGGAGCACACCGTGTGCAGGCGCGCATAGAACAATCCACTCGGACAAAGCACTCCCCAAACTGAAATCCCAATAACAGCACTATTCGAAATATCAAAAAAAATTCTTCTAAGGTGGCATCTTCGACCCCCAACATACCACCTCCTTCTAGATAAAAACTAAAGCTACCACATTATGAAATCACCGAAAATGAGCGCTACCCAGGGAAAAGTAGCCCAACCATAGTGCGATGGCTATGCTCACTCACCACCTCAACAACTATGTCATATAAGGAACTTCAGGCTTCGTCTCTTCCAAAACACACGTGGTAATAGCACAGGCAGGCACGTCTTCTCCACCGAATACAAGATTTCCAAACAAGCAAGTGCCACCACCCGGTGAAACAGAGGCAAAACCAATTACCACCAGGTTGTGAAGTTTTCGTCCTTCGGCCACCTGGACTTTTCCATATGCCACCAATTACCAGAATTTCGAAAGCATAAACCAGACGAACTCCTGGACCTTTATCCAAATTACTGCAAGCATCTTATTAACTTCTTGTCATTGCGAACAACAATCTTCGCTTCTCTCTTCCCTAGTAACCTTTCGAGACCTTGACACCCATAATTTCCGGAGTTGAAAGACAATGGCAATGTTTAGACCGATCATTTTGTAGATGCTTAACACCAATTGCATCTTCACTTGCAACCAGTAATGCTTCAAACGAACCACTGCCATAATGGTAGTACCTTCTCTGTAACATTTGAAACTGTGAATGGATCAGAAAGCTAATTTCCCCATCATTCACTTGTGATCAATCGAGCAGTTCGATGGTTGCCATAAATTCAATACCATCGAAGAAAAAATAATATATTTTTATATATGCAAATCCAATTTCTGTTATCAAAATAAATATGTCTATTTATTTATCTAAATTTTTTAAATTGAAATTAATAAATATATAGTTGAAAACTTATTCATCTAAACCTTCAACAGAAATACATATGAAAAATCAATTCCTCAATATCAAAATGGCTTATCCGTTTTAATGTTATTTTTTAAATTTTTTCTTTTGAAAGTTTTTTCAACTTCTCCACACATTTACAGCTAAAAAAATTAACATTAATCCAAATTTACAGTCACGTTCCCACTTTTCCAACGCACAATCCTCGCTATCTTCTTGCAAGCGACCCTCTCAATTTAGTTTTTCCGAAAGTATTACCATCAACATTATACGTAAGTGGGCCCGCCGGTAAACTACAAAACCGTTCGAGTAAATCTCCCATGAAAATCGCCAATTGCTCAACCTCATCAGAAGTGTTTGGTGTACGAATCGACCTGTCGGAAAATAGGTGAATTTGGTAAATATGATTTTAATTACGAAAACTGTATTCATTTTGAGTATAGTACATTCGTTTCTTTATTCTGGCAATTAGATTAACCTGATTTAAAGTTCCATTGTTCCTCGTCACCAAGAGATTCTTCGTTTCAATGTTGGAAAGTAAATCCTACAGATATCCATTTGTCAATTTAAAATGCAATCTCATCATGTATGATCATGTTAAAATTTAAAGTTTTCGCAATATCGAACATGCGAGAAGCTGCATGCTTTCTATTTTGGTAATAGGACATTATTTTATTTATTCTTATTTCCACATTATATCAGGTTAAATGAGCATTGTTCATTATTTGCAGGACATGTAAGTATTAATATATCATACCATTAGTGAACTAATAACTCCAAACACATTGTTATAACAGCGCTTCAGTTGACCTAGTTTTACAAGCTGATTTTTTAGATGTGGCTATGAGCTGGTGGCAAGCAAATAGTTTTCGTTTTCGGGTTAACTCTAAACCTTTATTTTATAATGTTTTGTTGTTTTTATCAAATTGAGAGATAAATACAAGAAGAAAAGTTTAAATTTGTATAAATAGAAGTATTGCTATGATATTAAATATATATATTGATATATCTCAAAATTTATAAAATAAGTTTAATGTTTATCTATTAGGTAAGTTGGGTATGTTGGTGTTGTTGATATAGAGTGTGACAGAACTATCTCTCATAAATGGGAAAGTGTCTTGGATAGAGGTCTAAGACCTAATGGGATCTTCACTTAGAAGCATGGTCACACATGTCATGTGAGACATGGATGATGTGTACATGTGGCGGGTGAAGTGCTACTAACATGGCATGCTTACAACGTGGCATAGAATGTAGATAGTAACTCCTTTCGGGGGCTAAGGGTTAGTCTTTAAATATATGTGGCATCTTTAGGGGATGCCATATGATGTTAATGATGTTAGTGTGAGAATGCACAAGGGCACTGTAGAGAACTAATGATAAGAGTGTTGCTAGTGTGTGACTTAGAACACATGTGTATGTAGTTGATTTGTGGTCCCACCTAGCTGAAGCTGTCATGTGGTACTAACACGATAATACATGTGGGTGGGGGCTACATCACCGCCGGTTTCTAGACCAAGGTAGGATTTTGTAGTACTTACATGTAGTTGTAGAGGAAGTCGCGAATGGACAACTTTTCTGCTATTTACATGCATATTCACGCCATGATGTGCCACAAGATTTTGCATGAGTTCGCTCCTAAGAATGGCATGGAGTGCTATGGTTCTAAGGATGTGGTTCGCCATGGGGATTGATTCCAGTTGGTAAACTCATGTAGGGCACTGGAAGTGTCATGTGTCATATTGTTTTACTTGACAAGGTTAAAGGACCAAACCTTTAAATGGGTATAACTTTCAATCTTATACAAGATTGAGATAAATTATATCTCTAGAAAGCTCTCAATGAACTTAATGCAATGATATTATCCAAAGTGAGTTTCACACACTTTGCTGAGGAAAAAATTTGTAACCCTATTTTTCATAATGAGACCATGGAAGTTGGGTTAGTTAAAAGTTACATCTTCGATTTAGTCTGCTCTTTACTCCAGGGTGGGAAGGAGTGTTACAAGAACCTGTGGAGGCAAAGGTGTTTGAACATCGAGCTATTGTTGTTATTGATCAATCAAGAAAATCTAGTTGAAATTCTTCAATCAAGTAAACAAAATTTATAATCTATATCACTACTTAACCTTTACAAATGGTTGATAAAAATGGGATAATAGTGTGTTGAAAATAGCACCAATAAAGATTCTAATTTAATTTTCCTTTAACTCAAATTAGAAGAAAAATTGTAATTCCAATGACAAACTTATACCAGTTAAGTAAGTTAGGATTACCTAAGTAGTTTAGTTAATTTTGAATTGAGGCTCAACTTGAGTCAGAGAGTGGTTCCCTAGTTTTTAGAGATCGTTTAGTTTATTTTCGCCTGTAATTAATTAATTCAATTTATCCTAGGTTAAAGTTAGTTTAACTAGTTTCAATTGTTGGAAGAATTCAGTGAAAGGTCTAGAAGTCAATTACACATTTATGTTTTAATCCTACGAATCGATAAATCGTGTCATAAATAATTTATGCATGGAGTTATGAGTTACCTCCAACTAAGATTAGAGTTCAAGCAAAGTGTACGATTGGGTTGTATAATCATCCAATTCTTATGTAGTAAGTGTGCTTAGAGAAAGGCTCTAGACAGATTGGGGTTATCGGGATGGGGATTTCTTTAATTAATAGGGTTAATTACCCAAGAAAAAAACACAAGGAAATAGACAAGGGAAGGAAGAAAACTGGCTGTTGTCCTAGGATTTTCTAGGAAGCAAAGTGATGATGTGGGGAGAAGATAAAGGTATATGTTCGTGTTTGAGAAAACAATCGAAAATTTTTATTTTTTCTAACTAATTCAATATAGAGATAGTGGGGTTTTTAGTTCTGTTTTAAAACCCCAGAAATAATTGTGTAATGTGTTGATTTTGAATTCTTTCTCTTGTATAATTTTATCTCACCGCTATTTAAATTGGTTTCCACAATTATTATAGTATATTCAAGTCTGTTGTTTCGGGAGAAAATTACAATTAGGAATTTTAATCTACGAGAATTTATATATGGTATTAGAGCTGAACAACTACAGAAGAGAAGAATATATTTGTACTTTGTAGGAGGAATAATTTTTATATATCTTTATCTATAGCTAACAACAAGATCATGATGGTGAAGCTTTTATGGTATGAGGATTTTAGGCACGCCCTTAAGGGGTGGATTAATTATACTAGAGAGACCACATGGAAGTAGGTTCAGAGATAATTGATTGAAGAAGTTCATTGATAAGACATGTTGAAGCCATCCTACCATGCACATGATTTAGCAAGAGGAGTGCGTGTAGTAAAGGTGAGAAGGATTTATTGAAGGTGTCGGAGGATCATATTGTCTGAACTCATGGAAACTCAAATGCACCTGAAGGTCAAATAATTTGTTTCAAAACAGAAGCAGACCAATAAAGAGAAGAACTTGAGGACAAGCTCAAGAAAATAAATATGGAGAAGGGTGACACAATACCAAAGTACTTGACCAAGTTCACCCAATGGTGCTAGGACGAGCTTGGAAGTTTTTGTTGCGCTTTTCAAAGATGATTCCGTGAGCCCAGAACTTGCAGGCCTTCCAAGAGTTGAAAACTACCAAGATTTGCAATGGGAGGGAGAAGCTACGAGGGTTGGAAAGCTGGTGGTCCGACCAAAATAAGATTTTTTAAAATGACTTTAGATGGATCACCATCCAAGCATGATGATGAGGAGAAAGCAGTTTTGATGGAAATTAAAGAGAAAGGACATGGAAGCTATCCTTTACAAATCATATTACGATCAAGAAGGAAAGAAGAAGGACTTATCGAACATTAAATGTTTTCGATTTTAGGTAAATCTTTGATACCTTACTTAAGATTCTACTTTGCTGATAATTAGAATTGCATTTAATTAAGACGTTAATGAACTAATGAAAAAAATTGTAGTCAGAATAAGAGGAACATAAATGAACAAGATCAGCAATCATAAGAACACGTTTATTTACATGGGAGTTCATCCAGAGGGACTACATCTCCTAGCCCTGTCAAGATGGTGTAGGCTATCAT
The DNA here is from genome assembly GCA_034641835.2 of Pinus albicaulis. NCBI lineage: Eukaryota > Viridiplantae > Streptophyta > Pinopsida > Pinales > Pinaceae > Pinus > Pinus albicaulis. The sequence continues at coordinate 72,957 of JAXQQM020076445.1, forward strand.
GATCATGTGTTGTGAGAAGAAGATGTACATGAATGTGTTTCCCTATGACATACAAGGAAAAATTTCCTTCACGCAAGAGTGGCTTGACTTCTTTAAGAGATGTTCCACTTGAAACTCTCATAAAGAAAGACTCCTATTAGTATGACCATAGTTGACATATAATAAGAGTATCTCAACAATCTTAGAAAACAAGGGATTCCCAAACAACAAGGCTACAAAGACATCTCATTAATGGTGGTATAAAAGGGATTCCTATATATGCACACAAACTACAAATCGGTATGAATAATAACACAAGGTAAGATTCACAACTTCATGTATCAACCGGGATTTAAATATATACTATCTTTAAAGAGAAATAAATGAAGAAGTACATGGAATTCAATATCATATATTCCCATGTCGCTATCGGTTTAAGGTCAAGCTACTTACAAGTGAATTGAAAACACCATCAATTCTTTATGGGCGTCAAAAAACGTGAAACAACTACTCATGCTAGCATATTAATTATTAAACCTACTTCCAAAAGTGGCTTAAAATTTTTGAAAAATCGGATGAAGAACGAAAGCACCAATGCACTCATGGTACGCTTAGCAAGTTGCAGAAACGACATGTACCTATTGTCCTATTTGGACAAATTCAAACTTTGCCCTCCTAAAAATGAGCTCGAACCAAGGTTCCGCTTGCCTCTTTTCGGCTCATGGTTCCAACCGCACCTACAATAAAAAATATTAAATCGCGATTTGCGCACCGCTCCTCCATGGCTTGGTCACACTTGGTAAAATGAGTGTTTATACACAAATTTTAGAAGTGAATTACTTAAGCGAAATTCGTCGTGAAGAAAAAATGAAAACTGGCCGAGGAGGGCCGGGGAACAAATCTCGCTTTCTCCTATTTTCGCGACGCATTAACCTAAACAATTATTTTTTTTAAAAACCACATATTTTGAATGTCGGGCGCGGTCGTGCCTTATCATGTTTACCTTTATCTTCACCGAAACGAACTACACACACACAAATACATACACACACATATGGGTTGTAGGTTGGTTGGGGTTCCCCGCCGGGGGTGGACAGTCCCGTCTCTTTAATAATATTTATTTTTTTATTTATACACGTGGCCGCGCGTGCTTGGGTGCGCGGTTCACAACCCCGCCCCTGGTTTATTGTTGAGTTGATGGCCGAGAAATGGGGAGAGCCGCCGCATGGGTGGGACGACAGACTCGCCTACAGGGTTCGACCACCCACCCCAGTATAAAATATGTCACGTGGTTTCATACAGAGGGTGGCAAAGTTGGTGGCTCTCGCTAATTCGACATATATATATATATATATATATATATATATATATTTGTTTTAATTTTTTTAAAAAAACCAATTCATTTTTTGAAAAAATTGCTTTTTGACCCAGAGAGGCAAATAACTATATATTTTGTTCGTAACTGGCGCTCTGGTGTGTGCTGCATCCAGCGCGGCTTCAGTCGGTCCACACCTATGCCTCCTCTCAAGGTCATAAGTCACCAAGTCAACCCAAAACTTTTGACCGTCTTCCTTAACTCCTTCTACACAGACTCGCACCATGTCGTTCCGCATCGTTGGGAACCGCAATGACGATATCTGGCACCCAAACTCGTTCGAGAGATTTCAAACACTTTTGATTTTTGAGCCCCTATCCGTTTGTACTTGTAATTATTTAATCCACCTGATCGTTCCTCCTGAACGAGGAGGCTTTGGTCCTCCAAAGCATCGTTTACCTACTGGTAAAAACGTCTACAAATGTTTTTGAAAGGCACATCCTCACATGACCTTCACCGCGCATTTTCAATCAAGATGCAGTTACTCATGTACAACTTCTCGATGTGATGTCCTAAAAGGCACATCCGCAGATCACTTTTGTGATTTAATCGCTAAGATGGTGTTAACACTGTGAATCGTTGAAATGAAATGGTTCAAAAGGCGATCCTTGAAGACTCCTTCACTTTCTTCTTCGAAATCGTATCGCCAACACCGCTTAAAGATGCAATGAACATTACATTCTCAATGTGACAAAAAATGACCCAAATATTTAATACTTTCCAATTAGGTTATAATACATGGCTTTGGTGGTCAAGCTACAACAAAATGGAAATTATACCCCAAAAAAATTACAAGACTAGACTATCATCGTGATTTTTGAAGTATGAAAAAATCATCACTTACATGAAGCAATGCACTGACGTACTCATAGAACATGACCAAAACATAATCGTCATATCCTCAAGTGATGACAGCAGACGATCACTTTATATGAAAGAGATCCAACACACGACTTATAAAACAAGGCCAAAAAATATCATGGTCGCTTAAACGAGTGATGGAAACACATCATCACTTCAATAAAAAATGTGACAAATGATTTACAAGTACGGCCATGACAAGCTTAACATCTCTAGAAAAAAATCTAGAAGAACCACTTCATTTATTAAAACGCAGTTGATCATTTCAGCGGGAAAACTTGCTTGCTTCATCAAATCTTTCAACTGTGTGTGCACAGCGCTTTGGCTTTACGACTACTTCAGATGTGAAGTTTCAAACATGTGGTTTTGCGGCCACTTCTGTCAGAATGGGTGCCAAATTCTCTTCTCCAAACCGCTTAATCGATTTTTCTTCTCGTTGGGAGAAGGCTTTTCATGCCCTTCTCCTCCTTCATGGCCGCCATCTTCTTCAAAGACTTTAAGAATCACATTTTGGTTATTTAAACCACAAAATAAATAAGTTTTACGACGCCACTATTGTACCGTGGTTATCAAAATTATTATAATTAAAAATGCACTATGGAATAATGAGATCAGTATATCTTTCCGGGGTGGTTCGGTGCGACGATGATGATGAGCTTACCTTTAGCTCTTTTTTAATGTAACATGCACTGCTGGCGGAACGATGGCGCAAGTGTCTCATACCTTCTTCTTGGAGACAGAAAAATTTTTAAACTTCTTAAATTCTATATATATAATAAATAGGTGTGAATCCCATGATACATAGGAAGAATGAAGGCGATTATTAATAATATAATATGTATATATACTCCTTATGCACACGAGATTATATTATCTCTTATAAAAATCACATGTAATCATTAATAAAATGGTGAATCGTCAATTATGAGTTTTGTGGTGTTGGTTCAATGGAAGATATGGTACTGAAACTGGTGAGTAAGAAGGAAGAGAACCACCAAGACCAAGCATGGCAGACCTGTGAGGTAAGCAGTCTTGTAGTTTGAAAACACGTTCTTCAGTCTCGCTGAGTGTCACTTATGCCACACAGAACCCATATTGAGTAAGGAGGAGGAGTTTGAGGGAAGAATGGAAGGTAGCAGCGTGGTGGAGAATTACAAAGAGTACCTACATTTGGGCCCACCTTCTTCAAGACGGTGCCCAAGACCTTTCCATTCCATTGAACCAACAATTAGCTGCTCAACCAACAATCAATCCGACCTAGTTGATTAGTACGGAAATAACTTTAGACTAATCTTCAAAACTATGTTTTTGCACTATCCTATATTTATCACACTAATGTTATACAACATTGTGCATTTGTACCTAACTTCAATAATTCTTTTCCAAGAAAAATCTATAACAAGAAAATATTTTACTATATTATAAAAAGGTGAAGATGTCGAAATCATGCTACAAAGTGGAAAGGAAATAAAATATCTTCTCAAACCACCAAATATATAAAGAAAACAATAATGATTATATTAATAGAACTAGATCTATCGATCTATGTATGATATGTGAGAACCATAAGTATTCAATAGACTAATTTCTAAACTCAACAAAATCCTCTAAACAAGCAACAAACAAACTACTTCAATTAAAGATATCAAGGCTAGACATTAACACAATTTCATGTACTGAATAAGCCTCCATTGTTGCTGAATGCTAGACTTCTTTAAATTGTCTTTTTTATCATTTAATACCTTTAGGACACCTATCTATGTGAAAAGAAATAGGTCCCAAATTCATCAAATCCGATTTCATTTCCAATCAAAGATCAAAACTAGCTTTCATTTCAATACCAATATAAAATCATTATTTTCCAAATATCAACAATTATTTTCCAAGAAAATATAAATTAAACTCAAGAAAATTCCTCAAACACAAGCAACATATATACCATTAAAATTTTCCAAGATGTCAAAATAGATATCAAGGTAGTCATGTACTTGAATGAACTCACGAGCAACAACTTACAATTGTTATTTATCATTTAATACTAGTCAAACATCATCTATGTGAAAGAAACAGGTCCCAAAATCATCAAATCTGTACTTCATTTCCACACAAATAAGAAACAAAACAATGTAAGGATTTAACAGAAACATCAATCTTAAAATAACACATGAAAGAAATGTAGTCATGAATGTTACAATGAAAAATACAAAATATAGAACCTATTTCCTTTACTTGAATTTGACATGTAGTAATCTTGTACATCAATCGGAATACGTATACCAAAATAAGAGTCCTAGGTATTTAATTTCCTGGGCTTCTCATCTTTGGTCATCATTTTTCTTAAGATTGCAACATGATCTTCTCCTGCATGTATTGTCATTATGAGCTCCAAACATTATGTTCCTCGTATCAAGTTCATTACATAAATTTGTTATATTGTTTTCTCCCTTCATTTAAATCCATCGCCAAAGTTATGCTTTCATATGGAAAATTGTCAACATCATACTTTGTTACATATAGTCTTAAACATGTATCCACATGTTTATCAAGTTTGTTTCAACTTTGACTTCAAAAATGATAAGGCATAAAACATTCTCTCATCCTCCACTCCATCTGCACCATGGTTTTAATACAACCATAATTTAAAATATTCTATATGTTTTCTGGCAGCATTGGCTAGTACTTTAAAGTATTCCATAATCTTTGTTATAGCACTGCTTTTCATTAGGATCCTCCAAAGGATATTGCTTCCACATTGTTTCTAAAATAAAGCGTCCACCTTGTTGACACAATTTCGATGAATTTAAAATACCTTCAATCTGCTTCTCCATGTATCGAGACTTTCGGCAAAAGTGGTCTAGCTAAACATTTTTAATCTCTTTTTGAAAATCAAATTTTTAAATTTCTTTGACATTTGTCAGCTTGTTCCAATATTGAGGGTATACCACACACATGACCTCCAACAATTCATCTCAGGAAATCGTTTCTCTTATTCCCCGATGATAGCACCTTGCAATTTCATCAAATTTTGTCTCACTGAGACTGTTGTCAAATTGGTCTCTTGGACACTTGTGGCAATCTTTTGCATTCGCCCCGCCTTACTAATATAATGAAAAGGGGACCAGCCCACGATCGCGGGATACATAGTATCCTTTTTTCATCAAACGGTCAAAAAATTTTCAAAGATTTTCTATATTGATGATTCAGTCCAACTCTTGTAAACCCTAGACTAGTAAAAAGAGTCCTGATCACAGGGATAAAATTATCCAATGCAAGTGTACGTTTGTACTTTCTCACATTTGTGTATTCAGCAATATACATTGCATGCATTCGAGACATTTCTTCACTTATATGACTATTTTATAGTATAGAAGAATTCCAGCCAATGTCAAGAAGTCGTTTCTATATCATTAGTCGAAAAAGAAGATCTTGAGCTTTGTCTACATTGTAGCGATTTTCATACATCAACCCTACCAAAGATTTGAACCTTTACCAAATAATCTTTGAGCTAGTCCATTTAATGAGATCTATCTTGTATCAACATCTTCGCAGTTTTTTTCCAACTAACACCATTTACAAATTTTTTGAACTCCTAAATATTTGCTTGGGATCATTTACAGTGTATGTACGGCGTTCAATGCATAAGATCTTCAACTTTGAAATCCAATGAAACTTGCTACTATTTTTAAATGCAAGATTCATCCTATGAGCCATACAATGAATATTAATCATATATGGTGAAGCCGATAGTTGTAGTCTAACACAAAGACCATTCCTTTGTCCTTGCATTACCGATGCTCCATCCGTCTTCCAACACATACCAACTTTTTTGCAATCAATAAATGATCCATACCACTTTCCAAAGTGTTAAGAACAAGTTCATAAATGGTTAAAATTTCGTAGAAGTCTCTTCATCTTTAATCCTAAGTAGATAGGAATGCCTAATATGGTCATTAACCATATAAATGCTCATGCAGATTCATATGACATTTGTTGTAACCTCATCCAAAGACAATGCCAAAACCCAGTATTTGCAATCTCTCGTTTCAAATCATCACTACTGAGCTAGATATCTTGCCCATTCCCAACCACCAGTTACGTACCAAATGATGGAAAGTTTTACAATGAAGAAAGATAGAAATTTATCCATTCAGATAACTGGCTACAGACAACCTTAAACAAGATGTGAACATGTTATTTTAATTGCATTTGCCTTGACAATAAAACTTTTTTCTATCTGCTTTTTTTCAACTGAGACGATGGTTCCTTCATTTGCCTCAAGTTTCTTCTTATTTATTAAATATTTTTGTGTATCTTCCACATTGGCTATGTCACATTCCTCCAAAGATCATCCACAACAGATTTTCATCATTTACAATTTTCTTTCATAAACCTTTCTTGTATGCTTTTGCACCGTATCTAGCTTCACATGAATTCTCACTACCCTCATAAATTTTCCAACTACACTAAGACATTTAACTTCGTAAATCCTCATTTCAGAAGGTATTTCTTCAATAAATGGAAAAACTCTGAGAGCTAATCATCTTAATTTTCTTCTTCCTATGGTCCATCGTCTTTACTTTTCTCGTGAATGGTTTGTGTTTACCTTCCTGCCATGAAATATCTTTAACATTTTCATCATTAATTTCTATGAAATCGTATTTATCTCACCCTAATCACTTGAGGAACTCATTATTTCATCCATCATATGGATACTGCATTCATTTTCATGTCAATATTCTCCTGGAAGAATGGGGATTGTCGTAAAGGAGCTCGAAGCATGAAGAGAATGTATTCTTGATTGAGACTTTTTAAAGTATGATAATACCAATTTGTTTTGATAGCTTTTTTCCCAGATTAGATTTTTGACATCTCACCGAATATTCCATGGTATCAAATCACTGAAACTCGCATCAATAGTTTTATTTATAATTATTAGATTAAAAGTAGCTTTCAAAGTAAAATAAGTGTAATGTTCTACAAAACCATTATGCAATTTTTTATTAAAATGTTGTGCCAAGGCCTAAGCCCAAAAGTAAAAATAAATCATTATAAACAAACAATAACATCATGAGTCATCATTCATAAAACAAAGAACATCATTCAAATATAAACATAAAAAAATTTCCACTAAATTAAATCATATCTCCAAATCACCTAATGAACACTTGGTTAAACAAAACAACAAAATATTACAATAACTTTAATCATCCTCTAAAACACCTCTCTTAAGGAAAAGAATTGGTTATAAGAAGTTGAAACATATCTTCTATCATTTTCCATGATAAAAGTGAGGAAGGAAACAATAAAGCATTTAGTTGATCTTTTACTTATCAATGGAAAGAAATCCTTTAAGATGCATTGTCCTCCGTTGACCATAGTTTCATTTCCATAGTGAAACACGTCCAAGAGTGGCTAAAGGAAAGAACCTAAAAAGACTCATAAATTTTTCCATGATTTGTAAACACATGGGTGCTATGTAAAGTTTTGTGCCCAAAAAGTACATGTTTACCCTATAAACCAAATTAGTTATTGTATCAAACATTTAAAACCCTAATTTTAGCACCTTAGTGTTTGTTATTTAAACTTACTCATCAAATAACAATACTATGATGTTACTAAAGAGCAATCTGGTCAGACAAATGTACACCACAAATCACATTCATTGGAACTTTCTCCCATGAATGACCATCTAAGGGAAAGGGGCAAAGAAGAAAAGAAGCTGCTGAATCACTTACAGCTGTCAACCAATGATTTATAGTGTCAAATCATTGGAACCAAATTTATGAAAATTTTGAATCCATGTATCCATGGTTGACAAAAAGAGTTTATAGAGCCACAAGCTAATCATTCTACGAGTCTACCCAAATCCGACACAAACTCCTAAACTTGTTGATTAGAAATTCTCCAGGAATTTCACTTTGTTCATGAGAGAATGAAAGATGAGTGCAAATAAACTTCCACGTGAAAGCATTTGTGCAAATATCCTTCCATGAATGAGACATTTACCTTCCAAAATAATTTTGGGTGCATATTCCCACATGTAGGAGCCAGAAACATGGTGCATAAATAAATACTATTGTGCCCTAATCAACCGTCAAGGGAACATTTGCACTTCACACACCATTAAAGACACCATCAATGTTCTATATGACCATAGCAACAAAAGCACCTATGCTGCACATATGTAACAAGATTATGTGAAAGTGAGAAAGAACACCCATCATGAAGCATCAAGTAATATCATCCACAACATCAACATCACTGTTGGGCGCATTTTGATCGCTTTTGCTCACTAGAAGTAACCCCCGGTGGTGTAAAGGGTCACCCAAGCCTAAAGCCAATCTTAGACCCATCACCTGGGGTAGGATTATGTTCTTCAATGATTACCCATTAATTTTGAATTAAAAACAACAAACAAAAGAGGGTAATGTTACAAAAGGGTTTACTAGTAAAATCGTGAACCTACCTTCCTGCAAGTTGCCAAGAAGCACGGCAGCAATTCTAACGTCATGGTTTGGTGTATCACAATTTAAAGTTACGTGCTTAAGACCACCATATGATGGATATAGCATCGAAAGTTGTCCTCCCAAATATGTTTCAAGGCACGTGAGTGCTCAAGTTCAGATAGCGTTGTTCAATGCGTAAACGCGTGAGAGCACCACCTATACTTATTGCATCAAATGCCCAGAGACGGTTACCATACTTTTACGTACGCGGGTGAGATATCACGCTTTTAATGTATCGCAGACAAGTTAATACACAAATGCTACGTTTTTACTACTTAACACGCTAGTTTAGACTCTAATATACTATATATTCAATGCTGTATAAATTGAGATTAATTTATGTCGTACCTTGCTTAACAATTTGTCAATGGTATCATGAAGTGATGTATGTAGAAATTTTAAACGTAAAAACTAAGAATGATAAGCAAAATTTTCACTTTTAGTTTTTCAATGAAAGACCTAGCTACAAAGGGGAAGAGAGTACACTTTGGTGAGCAAACAAATCAATGAACAAAAGAAACATTGAGCACAAACTAAATGTAGATTTTTAATGTCTTTTTGCAAAAAACACAATCCTACATGCAAATGCAGTTTTTTTTCAGCTTTCCTTTAATGTTATGGAATGGGTAGAACAACCAAGGCATCAAACAAATGCTTTTTTACTTTTTGGAGAAATGAAGAATATGAACTAAAAATGCTTCTATATTAGTCTCAAGTGGTGAAGGATCAATAAAACCATGTCCAAAACAATGTATAATATCAATAGATGTCCAAAAATCACTATATACCGTGTATACTTCAAGCATAAAAATATATTTAGTATTAAACATTCAAAACAGTAAAAGATTCAAATGAGATGAGAAACTTTCAAGTTTTTGTCAACAACATCAAGTGACCATGCAAAGTTTCTGCATTTGAAGTTAATGATGATTCAAATGTCAATTTCTGGATTGTTAATGCGTTATACCCATTTGCAGATCACTTTACATACTACTAACAAATGAATTAAGGAATGTTTCATTATTATGGTCTTTGTAAAGTTCCAACATTCCGCAATGATCTCAGTTTTTATTCAAAAATGATATAGAACTTCAACATAATACAACCGCCTTTCTTTTATTCAAACGATATTTTTTAAAATAAAAGAATACAGCTTGACCATTGGGGAGTAGCCACAAATATGTAGATAATGGCATCATTTGATCCATGGAGTCTCTAGATAGTATCTGCAGAAGAAATGAGGCGTACCCAAGCGTGATTGCAAGAAGCAGTTAAACCACAAAATAAACTCTATCTTTTTTAACCTAAGAATCTGAGTGGTTGTTTTATCTCATAAATCTTCCAGCGCAGAGTCAAACTTGTGGTCAACACGGTCAAACTCATTAACAAAAGCTTCGACTACTTAATAAATCGCTTGTTTGGTTGAAGATTAGAATCGTAATCATGAGTACCTGCGGAGTTATTGGAGACTCTCAGAATAATCGTCAAACACATTTTTGGTGCTTTCTGGAGACATGTATCCCACCACCTTACCGTAGAACCCTAGGTTTGAAACACATTTTGGTGTTTGCAGACATTTACTTGTACATAATTCCTTCTGGAACATATTAATATTTGTGTTTTCTGATTTTCAATGGGTTGATTATCCTTTGTTATTTGTGAGAACATCTGTTTGAGCTGGTGTTTTGTCATTTAAACATAATTTAAAATAAGAAAAGAATAGACAGAAGCTAGTTTGAGAGTGAATGTGTCAGGGCCTATAGGTAGGTTTAGTTGATTTTCGTACTACAATTGTCCAAAGCCAAACTATTGAATAATTAATTATATAAATCGCTATGTATTTAAGAATTTTTTCTTCATAAAACTAGAAGTCGAATATTGGTATGTATTAGTTGAGGATATGCACATTTGGTTGGGGAAAATGTGTTTTTTATAATAGTGCTTAAAGGGGATGCAAGGATATGAAATACAAATTTTCCATGTACATTTTGTAATTTTGTATATTTTTGAGATGATTTGATTATTGATTATAATATTGCATGCATTTGGCTATCTTTGCATAGAAACACACGAGCATCATTCAAAATTGGAATTATATTATAGAGAGAAATTTCTATGGATTGGTTCCTTAAGTTGCATGATATGGAGAAACTTATGTATTTCTAAAATGAAAGTGCACTAGGAAAATGTGACTCCCAAAAATTTGGAAACAGGGGATCTTCATCATTGGGGATTACCCCTTTGCCTCTACCTCAATTCTCTAGCTACATTAGTTATAGTACCACCCAATTTTTTGATGAATTTACCTAATCCAAGCATTAAATTATGCTATGAAAAACCTAGCATGCCTGATCATTGATCAATGATTCTGCTTGAGTGAAGGGTTAATTTTTTTTCGAGGCCACGATGGAGGTGTCCAACAAGCAATATCACTAATATAAATATTGAAGCATTATTTTGATTAAGTACCAATAGCATACTCCTTCCTTCATGCATAATAATATAATCTGAACAAAACAATTTGTGAAATTTTTGAAAAATTGTTAAGTCACGAATTTTGAATAGATATGAAATCTATTTTCTCCATATGAAGACTGATGAGGTTGGAAACACTCTCAAACACTCCTAAACAATTAGCGGTTATGTTAACAATTAATCTACCATTAATTAACAACATTTTGTACAACCGTAGAGTGAAACTTTTAAAGAAAAATTATTGGTCTGAGATGTTTTCAGTAATCTCATTATTCATAATTAACATTTGATTAGGCAATAACACCAAAAAATGTGGGTCCTAAATATACTAACCAAGAAAAAAATTAGACAAATTCTATTTTGGAAACGATTAAAAGATGCTACAAATGAATTTCACCGTATAAACACATTTTTGACATGTTTGCAAAGATAGGTTGGTTCTTACCACTAGTGACATTGTTGAATGACAAGAGGAAGAAGCCTCATATATGCTATATCTTACAAACAAGTGATCTAAGAATGAAAGTAGAGATAAAGCAAGAGTTATTAAATATAATGATGATGTTGTTGACTGGGTACATATAGTACGCTTTAGTGTCCGTTAAAGACAAAAATGAGGACCAGACATAACTTATCCTGATGTATTCTAATATCTTGGATTGTGAAAATGCATATATCTAATGTATTCGTGTACATTATACTTTAATGTGCTTTATTGAAGATTAGCATTACCCTATGTTTAGGAGTACCACTGATATGAAGTCAACCATCTAATTACATTTTAAGCAGAAACAATAAGGGAAGATAACTATGTTGATGTTCATGAATCAGACTACAATATGATTTTTGTACAAAGTTGAATAATTCATAAACTAATCACATTTTAACCACCATATACACTATGTTAGGTCTTTCAGTATTACCTTACCCTTTAATCTCAAAGTAACTAGAGGCGTTCATATGTTAATTGCAGACCAGGTAATCGGGTAAAGGAACTTGACAGCAAAGATTCCCGTGAGTAAGGGTACAAAGATGATCTTAGCTTTCTGTGGTTAAGCCATGTAGAAAATAAACCTTAGTGTTTCTCATAGTTCGGATGTCAACATAGCGACCAAGGCAGAAGCATCAAGTTCATTAATCACAGCTCAAAGCAGCACATAATGGATGCAAATTCGCTGGTTTCGTTAAAAGGACCGTTCCCGCGTTTCCGTTACCTCAACTTGGTGTTATTACAAATGATGCTACCATAGTTAGAAGATCTTAGTGCTACCACAAGTAACAACAAGGGTTCAATGCTACTATCTTGGTGTTACCATAAAGGACAAGTGACTCTATGTTTTGCAAAGAAAGAAGAAGCTCGTATTGTCATAGATGCTCTTCAAAGATGGGCGGTGAAGAAGGCCGACTGGCTGCGACAAGGTCACTGGATGGAGGTAGTCTTTGTGTCTAGTCTTGGCTGCCCCCATTCGAATTCATCGATGAAGAATTTTGATTAGGTTTTCCCCAAAAGAGTGGGTTTTTTCCCCCTCATAGCAGTCATATTTTGTGTCTCTATTTGTTATTAAATTAGTCTTATGATAAGCAAAGTTAAATCTAAAGAACCCATAATAATAACGAAACATCACAAGATAATGTCATGATAAGAGAAATCGCATTAACTACCACCTCTTGGATTTCTCAACATGTTTTCGCAGCGGTGGTCATGATCAAGGCAATTTGAAGACCACTTATTCATCTTTGAAGTATTCTTCAAAGTAAGGTTCTGCTTTTGTACTTCAAGATCAAATTAGTTAGATCAAGATTCCAAGGACATTTTTGAATTAAGATCTCATATCTTAGCAACATGTGAGCTATGTCTGGCCTTTTTTCACCATATCAAGAGACACCTTTCAAAGAGCTAGGATCAACTTAAGTATCTTGCAGACATTTCTTTATAGCAGGAAGTCCTCCCACCACAAGGCTGCTGTGCCTAGTGCAATCATGATAAGGGTTTCTGTGACATCTCAAGTCAAAATAAGACACTTAAGTGAATTTAGGATCACGTCCTGAGTAAGTTCATGATCACAGTAACAATGAGGGAGGGTTACAGCTCAAATAATGAAGTACAAAAACCTAATCAAACCTATTCTATAGTGATTCTAAGCATGAGTCGAGGAGATCCTAGTTATAATGGTGATTCAAAGAAGCATGAAAGACAGCACAAGAAAACACTATGACTCAAGAAGGACCACTAATATGAAGAAGACAATATGTACTATATTGAGATCCAATGACAATGAGCCATGTTATGAGGTCTAACACATCAACAAAAAACAATTCACAAGAATATGAAGGTAGAGAAGGATGCCCAAAAGAACAACAAAGGAAACTCTGAGAAGAAGGTTAAAAAGAATTCAAAAGAACTCAACAGCAAACAAGGACTTCACAGAAGAGAAACAAAAAGGCTACTAAAAAAGAGAAGAGAAAAGCTCCCGTGCCAGAAGAAGAGAAGCCTTCAAAAGTGAAAAAACTTCAAAGAGAAATCGCGGAAAGATGCAACAGGGCAAAGCAGACATGATAAAGTGAAAGCAAGAACCAAAAAAGAAGGCAAACAAAAGCAACTAAAAAAGATCCACGTATACTACTTCGTTGATCATCCACACCAATAAATCGATGAAATCGTGAATACTTTCTGCTGAAAAAGCAGAATGGTCATCTCATTGGTTGCTAAATCACCATTTTTAACGTTTTGCCAATTTTTGACGCTTTTCAATGCATTGAAGGATCCTGGTTTTGAGGATTTTGGAGTATCTATAAATCCATTAAACTCGCGGTTTTTTATAATTTCATGTTGCGACAATGACATTTAAAGCTTATTTTGATCAGGAAACTTCCCGTTTGAAGGATATATTTGATGTTTATGTTCCAGATATTTTGATGTTTCGACCAGGTCCTAATCCCGTGACAAGGGGATTTAATTGTTTTCTTCTGCTGTTTACAGAATGCAGACCAATATGAATTACATTTAACAACAAGCTTCGCAAACATATAGCTATTTGTTTATAGATGCGGGTATACACATGAGCCTGGCCAACGACTCATTTTTTGCATGTTTTGTGAATCTCGATGTATATGCTTGCGTCGAATCATTGAAAGCCATTCAAGTTGGGCTTATTTTGTAACCTTCGTAGCACTGTGATACCCTCTTTCCACAAGTTTTTAATTTTCATTTCGTCATAATGTGTTTTAGCACATTAATCATGATGTGGAGACCAATACCTTTATGGGATTTAGATATTTGGAGGTAATACTCGGGCTTTTCCTTCATGGTATTGAAATTTGAGGCGCTTTTTTCATAAACCATCAATACAAACAAAAATTGAGGCTCATATAAGGCGTAATGTTGTTCTCATTACCCTGGAGGCTCTATTTACTCAACCCGTTATATATACACGGCGGCAGAACCTTTATCCGTAGGATCCCAACTTATCCGCTTTAGCCTGGATGTTATGGGAGGATAATTTGCTGGAAATCTTTGGTTTCTAACATCATTGGTGTAAGAGAGTGTGCCTAATAAGAGGTCTCACCACGTATCAAAGCATACTATCATCAGTAAATGTTACCTGCTTTTGAACCCAACAGATTTTATCATCTAGTTTTTGAACAATTTTGGAGGTCTACACTCCAAAGCTAGAGAGTACCTTGTTTCTCTGAAATGCAATCAACTTTGTTTAAAGTAACAATGCATTGCATAGAATGAGGATTGCAAGTACTGGAATGTAAGATACACATAAAACCACAACCTGTTCTGATATCACCTTGATGGTAAAGTTGAACTTGATATATGCAACCTTCGAAGATTGTAGAAAGCTCCATAACAAACCTGTGTTTAGATGGTCCTGGGTTTGTACAAATTTTTATCATCTCAAATTGAATTGTATGCACCGTTAAAGAATTGAAACTCTCCTCTCCCATCCTAGTAATGTAGGAGCATCTTGCCTTCAAAGGAAAACTCAACCTCTTGTGTCTATGTAATACTAGTTTGAATCTAGATGGTGAAATTGGGTTCATTGAATTTGAACACTTTCAAACCCAACAAACTTTCTCTATACATCCTCGAGGTTGAGGTTGTGAAGTTAAAACTTAATATATTCGTACCTTTCCAAATTTTGTAACCATGAGATTTAATCCAGGTTTCGATGGTTCGTGGTTACTTTAAATTTGTTCCTGGGATACTAAGTGCAATCGTTATCATAAGATGTTGAGTATCCGCATCACCTGGAGAGCAATGAAGGGGCTGTTACCGCCGGTGAACGTGACATCTCTGCCATGCGGTATTTTATTTTCTTCTTTTCCGTGACTTGTTTAATTTCTGCTCATTGGGGTAGCTATCCTAATCGTATCCGTTATTGATCTTGAATACTGGTTCTGCTGGATCTCTTTTGTCCATTTTCTTTTTCCTATTATTTTTTGCTACTCTTGGCTTTTGTTTGGTCATAATTGTTCCAAGGTGGGTTGTATTTATTGTCGAGAGATCCAAAGGTTGGTGCACGCCTGTACAAGAAGAATTTATGTAGACTAAAATTTTTACAAATCGCAATCCCAGAGCTGAATATTTTAATGTTTTTCTAATTAATGTGGTTTAAATTGCAGAGGTTTATTATAGAGTCATCTGTGAAAGGTTCACCAAATTACTGTGTTTTCCAGTGAGTTTCTTTCTAACAAAATCATAAAGAATTGCATTTGTTGATTTATATTTCCTCATGGGGGTTGCATCTATGATTTAACTTCCGGGGTTATTTCCAACGTGCTATTAATTTAATCAGACACTTTTTTTCTTTGATGATCATAGATGCTATATCTTCATTGTTGAAAGAAAGGGTATGGACTGTTAATAGTAATCAGAATACTTTGCAGTTAAGCATCAAGATGTTGTCACCCAACTTTAAAAAGTTACCTAATAAGCAATTGAAAAATATGAGTGAGCAGTAAATTGACCAAGGTGGCGTCTTCATGGTCACGATGACCAGAACCAAAAGCAGTGCTTAACTCTAGAAAGACTAGCAAGAAAGTTGTCAAGAGGGCGCTAAGGTAGCCGAAGTCGAGACCCAAAAAACTAAAGCCAAAACGAACATAGAGAAAAAAATTCAAGTAGCAGGAACTGTGAGAAGAGGGAGAAAAGAAGAAAGAAAAGGTTGCATGTAGTGGCATGGAACCTAAAAACTACCAAGCCCAAAAAGAAGTCAATGAAGAAAGAGAACAAAAAGCCAAACCCCATTAAAAAAGAAAGTAAGCACAAGAAGTGATATGACCAGAAGAAGATTACCCAAGAAGGTAGAGACACGTTCCAAAGAAGGCCTTAAAAGGAACGAGAAGAAGGTTAAAAATACCCCAACAAAGAATCCCAACAGCAAACAAGGACTTTAGAAGAGAAACAAAAGGCTACTAAAACAGAAGAGAAAAGTCCAAAGAAAAGAATAGAAGCCTTCAAAAGTGGCAAAAACTTCCAAAGAGAAATCAGTGAAAGATGCAATAGCAAAGCACAAGGACAAAGCAGTTGCAATCAAAAAGGAAGGCAACAAAAGCAACTAAAAAGACCTTTATAGATATAGCAGACACCAAGTGATTGATTTGCATTTTCTTAATTAACAACTGGATGAATTACAAGACTTTCAAGGACAAAGAAGAACGGTTATCTTCATTATTGATGCGAATTAATGTGATCGTTTTGCCAATTTTGACGCTTTTTCAATGATTAGTGATCCTGCTCGAGATTTTGGAGTATCTACAAATTCCATTAACTCGTATTTTGATATACCTCTTATGTTGTGACAATGGATATTTTAAAGCTTATTCCGATCATGGAATCTCTGTTCTTGAATTCCATATATTTTGATGTTTATGTCCTGGTATATTTTGATGTTTTGGACTATGTCCTAATCCTATGGACAAGGGGATTTCTAATTGCCTTCTATGCTTATTTGCATAGAATGGTATTCAATAATATGAATTACATTGAATAAATGTTTCTGCAAACATGGTTAGCTTTTCTATTTGTCTAGGAGGATGCAGACACAATGGTTGTGAGCCGCCAATGACTCATTTTGCATGTTTTGTGAACTTGATGTATAGCCAGTCAGAATCATCGGGAAAGCCATTCCTGGTTACCATTTAAATTGTAGCACTGTGGATACCTCTTCACAATTTTTTAATTTGCATTTCGTTGTTAATGTGTTTTAAAGACATTAATCAAAATCATGGAAATCTTTTTCGCTGAAAATTTCTGCAATTACTTATCAATGTCATCTGAAACGAGATTTTGAACGAGAAAGGGGAAGGAAGGCATACCGCCCATCAGTGAAGGAAGGTGTGGCTACTGTCACCCCATAAAAAGCACTGCGGCTCTCCGTGTTATTAGCTCGCGTTGGAGTCCTAAAGCGAGTTTCAGGCATGCGCTGAGGTCGAACACCGTTATCTCCCACAACACCATCTCTTTCAAGTGTATCTCGCATCTCCGTTATATACGAACTATGGGAGGCCCTAATCACCGTAGAGGGACGGACCAAGAGAGCCCACCTCTACTCACCAAAATAAGAACTTAGAAAATTTGCAGTACAGCCCAACCACCTCCGAACTAATTTAAAACTGAAATGAAGTAATGGCATAGAAACTGAAAATCAGTGGCGGAATGCTGAACCTGGAAATCGAAGCACTTCATGTTTCCTATTTTATGCTGGTGGTGGGATAATGTTAAATAATTAATTATTTTTTAAAATATTTTTTTACAACTTTTATTAAACTATAAAAAATGGGCTTTACATAAAAAAATTCGCCTCCTAATAAAATTTAAAACTTTTAAAATTTCGCTTTTAAAGCCAAAATTACCAAAATTTTTCCTTGTTGTTCATCGTCATTCATTTGCCCCTGATGTCCTTCTAACATCCTTCGTCGTACCCCAAACCTCACACGAGGTCAAAGGCACAACCCAATGGTTCATATACATACAAATGCCAAGTCCTCCTCCTCCCACCCCATTTTATGGAGAGTCTCATGCCGGCACCGTGATGGGAATTTCGACACTTCAACCTTAAATTATATCATGTGAAGGAACTTCGAAGAAAATCTCAACACCGCGTCTGTGTGCCCATTTGCATCAGGCAGAACAGGCCAGAGCTTGCGCTTTTCTACTTTCCATCAATGCTTCTCACACGCTTGTAGCCGAAGTCGCAACTGCGGTGCTTCTCTCCTTCTTTTCATAGGAATCTTTAAGGTATAATGATCTCTCGAAGAGTTTTTTGCTTTTTGCATTTCAAATCTTCCACGCCTCGTCGTGCTTGCAAACCGAAGCCGCAACTAATGCTTTTCTCCTCCTTCCTTCTTCATGTAGGAATGCCTTCAAGGCATCATGACCGTTTGCATAATTTCATTGTTGCGTTCAATCTTCTCACGCTCTTTTCGTGTCAAACTAAAGCTACAACTCGTTGTTTTGTCCTCATTCTCTTTGTAGAGGGTCTTCAATCTTCATTCTTTGTCGCTTGTTTTTCATAAGCCTCGTAGCATGTCCGCTTTCCTTTACACCTTGAGGGATGGTTCTCCATGGCATGTCCTCGACACTCTCCATGGCTCAACTTAGCAAACGTTCAATGTCTGTGCCGCAATCCAATCAGCAAGAATCCCCCTCGTCTATACCACTTCGATCCAGGGTAAATCTTGATACCTTTACCAAGACATTTCATTTTAACATAATTAGAATTGCATTTAATTAAGACATTAATGAACTAAATGAACAATTGTAGCTATAAATAAGAGGAACATAAATGAACAAGATCAACAATCATAAGAACACGTCAAGCATGGAGTTTGTCCAGAGAGATCACATTCCGGTGTCTCTGCACACAAGTGACAGCAGGGTCGCTGGTACGTGTTGTGAGAAGAAGATGTACATGGATGTGTTTCCCTATGACATACAAGGAAAATTTCCTCACGCAGAGTGGCCGACTTCAAGAGACGTCTCCATCCCTAACTCCTACACATAAAGAAAGACTTCAATACTATACCACATGTAACAAGAGCATCCCACCAATCCTAGCAAAACAAGGGATCTCAACAATACACATATGAAAAAAGAGCATCCCGCTAATGTGGCATAAAAGGGATCTCATATATATACAAATCAAAATAAAGCACATCAATAATAACACAAGGCAAGATCCTACAACTCATATCAACCGGGATTTGCAAGACATAATGTATCTCAAAGAGAACAATGAAGAAGCATATGGAATTCACATCACATACCTCTCTGCTAGTAATAGTCATATTGACCTAGAACACCATATCAATCAGGCATCGAAGGTGAAAACGACCGACATGCAGTAACCGATCGTACAACTCTACTTCAAAAGTGGCTGAAAATTTGAAAACTCGTATGAAGAACCTAGCACGCCATCGTACTCGGTACTATAGAAGATAAAAATTTGTCCCATTTCGACAAAGTCACCGCCTGTACCGGAGTTTGAATCTCTGCTGTTCCACCTCGCCTTTTTGGCTCTGCGGTTCCACCGCACCTCAAGAATAAAAATATTAAACCCCATCTTACGTGTGCGCACTCTCGCTCTCATGGCATGGCCGTACTTGGCAAAATAAGGTTTATATACAAATTTTATGGGTATATTACCAAGGAATCCGTTGTAGTTGGAAAAAATTGAAATTGGTTGAGGAGGTCAGCTTCAACCTCGCCCTGCTCTCACAACATATTAACCAAAACAATTATTTTTTAAATGTACCACATATATATTTTAATGTTTAAGTGGTATTATTTCATATTGGGTGGCTCAACTTTATCTTCACCGACAATTCGAATCGATAATAATATATAAGATATATATATATATATATATATATGGGTTGTAGGTTATTAAATATGGGGTCACAGCCTGCCATTTTAATAATATTTACTGTCGAAAATAGCACACGCAATAAAGGTATTGGGTATGTGTGGAACCACAAACCCCGCCTTTATTTAATGTTGTTGAGTTGATTTTGGGCTTAGAAATGGGGAGCCGCCAGTGGGCTTAATTTAATTCACTGCCAGGTTCAACTCCCACCGTACAAGATGTTACCGGGTTCTGGTCAAGGTCGTGGGGTTAGTGGTCCACCACCCCATACATATATATATATATATATATATATATATATATATATATTGTTTTAATTTTTACAAACTAATTCATTTTGAAAAATCGGCGGACTACAGAGGAAAATTAACTAGCGACAATTTTGCTCGGAATTTGGGTCCTAGTGCTGCATCCGGCGAACAAAGTTTGGTCCAATTTATGTCCATTACCGTGAGTCACCAAGTCAACCTAAAACTTTGATCGTCTTAAATCCTTCATACGACTTTAATTGAAAGTGTCGCTCAAGGCTGCTGAATCTTAATGACGAGATCTACAATCCGAATCTAGTTCAAGAGATTTTCAAACACTTTGATTTTTAAGTTAATTTATGCCGAGCCACTTGTACTTGTACCTGTTTAATTCAATTTCAGATCATTTTCTAACGTTTGGCTAAGTTAGGACATTTATGCTACCAAGTGTCCATAGAAGACGATCGACAAGAAGACCTTTGGAGGGAGCAGAAGGTGAAGTTTTTTCTTCACAATTCGGGCTGGATTTCACCCTAATCGGTGATGTATGGTGTCACCTCATGATGGTTAGTGTGTGGCACCAAGATAGTGGAGCCTCATTCCACATGAATCCTAAAATAAAGAGTTCTAAGCAAACTGTAGGAGAAGGACCTTAGTTGGGATATTGAGATGGAGATGATGGAAGGTGGAAGCACCTATTACCCGCATCAAGCATTTTTGCAGAGGGAGTCTATTTCTCCTTCACATTGAAACATGTCATGTATGTTTTGGGGTTTGAAGAAAATTAGTTTCTATTTCTGGGTGGTTGTGGAAGACGCTGTCACGATGTGATTTTTGTGCAAATGAAATATATTTTTGTCACACAGCCACGAGACAAGTGAATAAGATCAGCAGATTTGGGTAAAGAGCCTCTTTACATATTGGATGTAGAAGACTATGTTGCATTGAGCACGAAGTAGGGAAGGTGAAGAGTTCTTGACACTGCTGAATTATGGCATAGAATATTGGGCCATCTACACCATGGAGCTGAATATCATGCAAATATATTTTCACAAGACTTCCCAATGGTGAACTTGAGTAGCATGAAGCATGCAAAGAATGTACATTGGGGAAGCACACCAAAGCCACTGTGATAAGGACAATGATAATTGATCTCTGAAAGAGTTCTACTCAGTATGTGTGGACCGTTCTCAATAGCTCTTTACACCACATGCATTATGATTTTTGTGAATACTGCAAAGTTGGATATTCTTCACAAGAAGAAAGGATAGACATTCTCAAAATTTTGTGAGTTCAAAGAACTTGTTGAGAAAGACACTTGCAGAAAGTGAATACTTCCCTTGTGAGAGACAACAAAGTGAGAACAGTGTTTAATTAATTCAATAAATTCTACACGTAACAATCACTATATTATTAGCACCTCTACAACTCACAAATAAAAATGGTTGCAGAAATGAAGAACATACATTGGGGGAGCTTGATGTGGATGTTGCATGATCATGGGCTCATCATGCAGCACTTTGTGGGAAGAAACATGTAACACAACGTTATATGTGTAAAACATGAGTCCTCATCATATTATTGGGATGAGTACACCTAGAGGAAATTTTTTCTTAGCTTTAAGAAACTAGGATGCGGGTACTTCTCAAAAATATTTGGTTCATCATTTATCGTTGTTTCCAAGGATGCATTGAAAAATCTAAAACCAACAACTCAGCTGAAACTATTTGTGGGTAAACCGACACAACTCACAACTATCTGTTTACTGCTGTCCACAGATGACAGTGGTTTGTAGAGATGAAATTCCAATGAAGAGAAAGCCATGAAAATTCTTCGAGAGACTCTTCACATGAAGATGAGGAGATTTTAGATCCAAAAGAAGAACTTACAATGGAGCGAGGCAACCACATGCAAGAGGAGCAGGGAGTGCAAAAAAACACCAACCTACGCAACAGACACATTTAGAGATGTAAGGAAGCACACCAGAGAGAGGTACATAATAGGTTGATGCATGGTGTTAGAGATAATGAGCACCTACAACAACATAGGTAGAGAGGTCACCGTATCGGTACATCAAGCAGCATGGATTTTTGAGAGAGAGTGGGGGAGACCGAGTCATCTTTATTCGTTACACAAACAACTAATATGGATTGATGTTGCGAGAGATATACACCATTACTTACTAGTATGAAGAGACAAAGAAGTTGTAGACATGGTGGATTCACAAGGCACTACAGTGATGGGAGGCGATAAAACACAGCCAAATTAGGCTATGTTCTTCAGGTATAAAACACATATGAGGATATTTTCTCCAAAAGAGGCGGGTACTTCTTCAATCAAATTCATTTAACACTTTTCAACGTAGATCGGACAGAAAACACATCGCATGGATAACAAATCCTTCTCAATGAAGAGATTGAGAAGATATTTAAACAAAGAACCAAAAGGATTTAACATCATTAAGAGTCGCACATGTAGACTTAAGGATCGTTTATGGATCTCATTGCGTCTGCTTGGTACACCGAGATTTATTAACTATTTTACGTGCTACGAACTAAAAGTGAAGCAACAAAAATTTACCATGTTGTACAACAAATTATTCATTATAGTATTATATGGTTCTATGACGAATTGAAGAGGTGACGAGAAGTTGTTATGATATTGCAAAGAATATTTGTCAAAGAGAATTTTATTTTAATGATGATAGTTCTTTATTATTCCTGTGGTTTGGAAATTTGGCAAAGAGAAGGGGAACCATTTGTTCTCAGTGGAAAGTATGCCAATGAGATACTAAAGAAAGCTAATATGGAGAGAAGTAAAACCCATGAAGACTTTCATTAGGCATTGGAGGAAGGAAGATGTCATCAAGGAAGTAATAAAGCTACCTATTTATAGGAAATTTAAAATAATTATGTACTTTAGTGAACACACTTATTGCATTATTATGTTATGCGAAGCAATCATCTTTAGTAAAGAAATGGTTAAGACAAATCAATATTTGCTGAAGACAAACCAAAAAATACCTAAGAGGCTCCCATCAGCTGGTATTGGTATAGAGCATGTCAGAAGTCGGTAACATTCACAAATGCATATTGGGCAAGCGATTCCATCCGTCAGAAGAGCGACGTTGAGACTTCAATATTGGTCAATAATGCCTCGTACAATAGGAATGAGAGATTAGTTGCACTACCAACAAAGTAGGTACATGGATGCCAGTCAAGGGACTTATGAGGCTATCTCGATGAGGAAGATCCTTGTTGGTTTTTTTGGTCAACAGATGGATCCACGATTATCACAACCATTGTTGTATCAAGTTTCCCTGGGCCATTACATTTTTTTATTTTATTTTGACATCCGATATAACCATCTCTCGGTATTGCAGATTTTATCACACAGAGTAAATTCCTATAGAGGAACAAGATGCAGTATATGCTCACTTGGCTGCATTGTCCAGGAGGAAAATTCAAGTTCTTGAAGTGGAGGAAAGATTGAGTTATTTTGATAACGCTTTTGTTGAGAGGGAGTGTTGAAATGACACCAAGAAAAAATTCTAATTTCTACCCTCCGTTGAATTAAATTAGAAGAAATTTAATTCCACATCACATGACAACTGAAGTAGTTAACCAAGCTAGTTTGAATTAGTTGGATAAGTTAATCGGAGTTGAGGTATAATTGAGTCATGTAGAGTGGTTACTACTTTTAAAAGCTCTCAATGAGTTTATTTGAAGTTGTAATTAATTAATTCCAGCTTTATTTGAATTAAAGATACTAACCAGTCTAAACTATTGGAGAACTAGTGAGAGATCTAGTAGTGAGTTATGCACTCAAGATCAATCAATTAACTAATAAATTGGCCATAAATAACTCATGCTTATGAATCATAGTTAGCCAATTTAGATTGGAGTTCACAAATTAATAGTTGTATAATCATCCAAATTTTCACTTGTGCATGCAAAATGTGAGAAAGGCCTTGATGGATTGTGTAGTATTGATGGATTTACCTAATTAATAGGGGATAATTACCTCAAGGAAATAACACAAGGAAATAGGAATTTGGGCGGCATAAAAACTTTGGCTTAAGTGTTACCCAACCTGTTCATGAAGTTGTGCTGAGATAGATAGAGATAGTGCAGGTTTTTTTAGGTTTGAGAAAAGCATTGTAATTTTCTCATATTTTCTAACTAATGAACATAAGACAGCGGTTTTTGAAATGCCATTACGAGGAACTATCATGGTAATGTGTTGATTGAATTATTTCTTGCATGTAGATTCGTGATTTCACCATAGCTTAAATTTGCTCACCAATTGGTATTGTATCTAAACCTCATTGCCTTAACAAACTACAATTAATAGCCTAACTACAAGGAATCTCAACATAGTGTGATATTAGACAAATTTTATAAATTTTTCTGTGTAGAAAAATAAAGAAATATAAATTTCCGTAGACTTTCTACAAGAGAAAAAAGAATGATGCAAATATCCTTTTATGAGAGGAAATATAACTTCACATCATCAAATAATGGATCAAAGAGTCTTTATAGTCAAAAGATAAGATAATGTCTTAGATATTATTGAAAATTAAATGTCCTCCATATTTTTAATCAAAGGTGTTAGCTTCAATATTTGCACCTGGTGTGATTAATGATGGGTCAGTGGAAGATAGCAAAAGTGAAATTCAACAAATCAATTCAATGTGCCTAATATTTTTTGGAATCAAAGGTGTTACTGACTATTTTCACTAAGGTGATAAATGACAATAGGGAAGATAGAAATAGAAATTCAACAAATCATCAAATGGAATAGTAAGTGAAATTGATTTTCTTGCAATTAACGTGACATAAAGTCCAAATTGATTACAGCTTTTAGACCAATATCAAATCAATTAAGGAAGTAGTATGGATATCTAGGCATGATTGAATATAAAGGCATAAGTTACCTCACTGTGCACATTGCGAACCATTCTGAATTTGATGCCTACACAACTTATCCTCTCCTACCGAATCGACAGGGTCCGACACCCTTAGTGACCCTGGAGTGACGGAGCCAGGCCCTTGAGCTCATGGGTGATCAGGACTACTCGCCGGCCAAAGGTCTCCTACAGGAAGGCATCACAAATCGATGGTGGCAGTTGCGCGAATTTAGCTTGAAGTTATGGAAAGTGCATTGCCAAGTAAAAGTTCTTGGAAGCTGCCAATAGTCATGAATTTCAGTTGGAAATTCCAACGAACAAGTGTGGCCCCGTAACTTGAGCGTAACGCATTACTTTTTAAACATATTTTTTACTGCGCAAAAAATTTAAACATAACCTCGTATTAGATAAAAATAAATTAAAATGGCTACACTGCCATAAATTTTAAGTTGATCAGAATACCAAACCGAGCTTCCGTTGCCTCGGACTATGCACATCGTCTATTTTAGATCAACTATATTATACAAAATTAAGCCGGCTTATTATTCCGTAGGTTGATATGCTTAAGGCGGTGGCGCCTTCAAATACATGAACACATCATGTTTGTGGTGCCTCTTCTAGCATGAGCAAAGTACACATAAAAGAGGTGAGGCCATCACAAGCATATGATAGAGAAGGAAGTGGCTCTGGCTT
This sequence comes from Pinus albicaulis, assembly GCA_034641835.2. Lineage (NCBI taxonomy): Eukaryota > Viridiplantae > Streptophyta > Pinopsida > Pinales > Pinaceae > Pinus > Pinus albicaulis. Next base: position 98,879 of record JAXQQM020076445.1, read on the forward strand.
GGCCACAACCGACAACTTAACCATGACTTAAGATAACTTAAACATACCTGCCTGTTCGTCTGATCTAGGCTTTACAAATGACTCAAAAAATTTGACATCAATTATTTAGCTACAGATTTCTTTTTCTCTTTCTTCCATATTCGTATCCTATGAATGGCTTCATCTTTGTCTTTTTTTGTAGGATTTGTTCATTTTATGTTGTAGCTCTTCCATCATGATATTCTTATTTATCATAAAAACATGGAAAATCATTTTAGGTTGTCCATGGATGTTCTCTGCCTTCTTCAAATTTCATGGCTCATATGTGAACCGGCACTACCTGTCACTTCCATAGTTTGTTCATCATCAATCTTCCATTATGAATTTAAGTTGCAAAACATAATTTCCATAATAAAATTTAATTCTTCAAGACTCCAATACATAAAAATTTCTATTGACATTTTCATTTTCAACATCATCCATGTCCTTTCAACATCATTGATGCACCTATACGACATCATCAAGATATGGTGTTTCTTGCCAAGCCATGTCATAACTTTAATTTTCTTCAATTTTTTTGTTTCATTCCCGCTTGCTTCTAACATGTACACACACAAAGTCAATGTTAAGTTTATATGAAAAATATCTTCAAACCCATATTGGTTCTATCTATTTTTTGGAATATTTTCATTTTCTTCGCTTCCTTCTTGACTGTCAATAACTCATAATCGTGATTCTCTACCTCTGTCATAAATAAGTTTCAATTGCTTCAAACTCAAGTGGTTTCTTTCATCAAATAAAAATTTATCAATAAGATGTTTTCATGGCATCATCTGCACCATCATCACTAGGCGAATTGTTCTTCATCAAAGCACACCAACAATTTCCCTAAATTCGTTGGATCCATCGAATGAGTTGTATCTTCTGTCATAGCATTAGACCCGTTCCTTCATATCGCTCCTAAAAAAATTCTGATTTTTTCAAAGATAAAGTTCCGTAACAAATTTTTACCCAAAAAGACTACTGCGTTCGACAAAGAAAATTTATTTCGTACATGAGATCGAAACTTTGCAAAATCCATAATTCTAAACCTTTTTTTCAATAAACTTTATAATTTTTTCAAACCATGGTTTTAATAATTTTTTTACAAACCTTATAATAAAAAACTTAAGAAAACACTTTTAAATCCATTTTAATGTGTGCGTAACAAGCCACTCTTGAGAAATGCTTTTATAAACTAAACTCTTCTAGTGAAGAAAATGACTCTTCAAAACTTTTGCATAATAAAAAGGGAAATTTCTTTTATATCATCCAAAATACACCAAAAAACTTTACCACCCCAAAATTTTCAAAGTGTTTCCACTTGAAGAACAAGTTTACGTCATATGCTAAGGGTCATGTAATTTCTACTCTTTAAGAAAATATGTCACAATTTTCAAAGGTGATGATGGTTGTTCAATCCTATGTGAACAATCGAAAATTTCTTTGGCTTTTTTGTTCATCGACTCCGTGAATTTTCACATTAGAAGATCCACGAACACACAATTTTGTAATTTCCATAGAAGACATTCTGTGCCCCCAAAGTTCCATAAAATTAAAACTATTCAGTACTTTTGGAACAAAAGGTACTAAACCCTTGCTCCTCTCCATGCACATAGGGTTAAATGGACCCCACAAAAACACTTCCCATAGCATTCTCAGCTCTAATCTACTTGATAAAAAACCAACCAAAAATAGATCACGTACTTACGCCCAGCTAAAATAACTATTTCCAATTTATAAAAGATGAAATTTTTTTTGAATTAGACCTACACAGAAAATTATACCACTAACAGCTTCTGTATGAAATGAAGGTAAAAGTACCTATTTATATAGTAATTGTAAAGACACCTACTGCAATAAACTAGGGAATCATAGTCTATAGAACGACCCGAGATCTTTTCTTTCTTCTACCCTACTCTCTCGACTTCTAATAAAACTTTCGGTATGACTCACGCCTGCTTTCCACTTAGATGCATATAATCGTTGAATATTAAACTCGTGAATCGTAGGCGTGCATGGACAAAGGAACAATGAAGGAGATTTTCATATACACCATTGAGCTTGCAATTAAATTCGTGTTTAATGAATCTAAGTTTGCGGGGTTTTGGGTCCAATGCCGCAGGCTCGTCTCGCAAGATTAGAAGAATTGTGTCATCCTTCATTTGCAACCACGACACTAACCACCACTAACACCACACCGAACCAAAAAAATCCTGAATCACTGCAATGTTTTAAAGTTTCCGCTTGTACCACAAAGTTATGTTGTTTAGTTTTGCGATCCGATATCGTCGATATTCCCTCTTTTGAAACTTTCGATTTCTTCTTCGTTGTCTTTAGAGCACAGCCTTCCTTCCGCTGATTTCTATAAAGTCAATCTTTGATGATGCTTCTAAAGAAAATTTCAAGAAATCTAGGATTGTTGGCTTCAGGATGTAATAAGGAATAACCAAGCATCCATCATTTTTTCGCCACACTCTAGGAGGATTTAATACTATTAACGTAGCAAAACGCTTTTGCTATAAATTGTGGTCTAGAGTTATATTGTCAAAACTTGTTATTGCAAAATGGTAGTAGAGGCTAACTTCAACTTATCATCTCTGGTGCTCAAGAAAATTCATCAAGTTAAGCTAGATCATGGAAAAGTTTATCAGATTTCAAGGCTCTGAAAGCAACCTAGTGCACATAGAAAAATCTTCTCCCAAAATTCCCATCATCATCTACTCGTTTTGGCAAAGGAAATAAGATTATAAGCACATGATGAAGCACAACTTGATTTTGATCAGACATGGCAAGACACTGATAAGAAAATTTGAAGGAAGGCTAGGCAAAATGCATCCCACCAAGAAATGACAGAATACTTTCAACCATCTTTCCTTAATGATTGGTTAGGCTCATTTGAATGTAGCTTCATATATTATGGGTATTCACTATAGAAATGATCTCCAAGAGGTCGTAATGATGATGGCTGTTTACTCACCAGAGCTATTACTTAATCATGGTATTTTCTCACTTGTTTTTCGATTAAGAGATTTCTCGACATTTGAAACATCAATTATAAAATTTATTAAGAAATTAAGACTTTTTTATAGAGTGAGGTAAATTTTCATGTGATTAAAAATTTCATAGATATATTTTCTTGTGTTACAATACTATTTTTGATTTTTTTCCAAATTTTAACTTGCTCTAGAGTGAACTACAAATTATTAAATTATTATTATATAAATGTACGATAGGTAAACATAAATATTTGTCTTCAAATATTTTTAGTTCTTTTTTTACAGAAATTAAGAATTATTATTATTATTCAACATGAGAATTTTTTCTTTCATTTAAAAATTAATAAAACTAAAAATAACAAAAAATCTTTAATTAGTTGACATTTTCCACGAATCAGATATAGCTTCATATAAAACATGTATAGATCCGCCTTAAACAATAAAAAAGTATACATAATTGACATTTAAAAGGATTATAATAGTACGTGTTTGTTAGTTAAACATTTTATTTGAGCATATTAAAATGATTTTTTGTTATTAAATATTTTCAAGTATATGTCAACATAAGTTCGTAATAAAATATTTGATCGATAAATTCACACTCCAAATTTTTTTGTTAGTATATATATATTTTTAAATATCACATGTGTTAATTTTATATTAAGAAATAAATAAATTACACATATCCCCTCAATATTCTTATTAAGAATTACTTGATATTTTTTTATTTTTTTATTTTATTTTCAATTAAGTTTTTTTAACATTGAATATTTATTATATAGGAAATCAAAATATTTTTTCTTTTTAAATTTTTTTCTAGATACAAACATACATGAAGTTTAAATTAACATAAATTAGTTAGCATATACTTCAAATAGTTTATTTAAATATATATATATGTTTTTATGCGTTCAAACATATTACATTTTTTTCAATACGCATCATTAATATGAGTTGACATGTTTAATGTAAAAATAATATTGATATTACAATTCAAGAGAAATTATTATATATTTATATATAATTGTTGTCGACAAAGATAAATTAATTTTTTGCATCATTTTTATTCAATTCTTTATTATGAACAATTGGAATTTAAGAAAATTAATTGAAATTAAAAAAAATTATATTTCCATTTTCTAACGTTTGAGGATTTAATTTATTCAATGAAAAAGTTGATATGGTAGTTAAGAAATATTAATATATATATATATATATATTTTAATACGGAGTTATAAATGAAATATTTCAATATATAGAGTATTGTATTAAAAAATTATATTAATAATAAATCCATATTTTAACGTATAATATAAGTTATAAAATAAAATATTTCAATAATCATGTCTAATGCTTAGATCAAAGTGCATCAATGATTTTGTTAAGACATTTTTTTGGTGAAAATGTTCCAAGTTCTAAATTTTTTGGGAAAAAAACCACATATGATAAAAAAACCATTTGTGGTAAAAAAAAGAAAGAAAGAAAGAAAGAGAGAGAAGAGAAGAGAAAAAGAAACTTAGATAAACTTAAATGTGCTAGTTCATCACATGCTCCTATAACCAAGCTCAAAAACAGAAAATCATCAAATAGCGAAATGGACAAGTGTGCAACTCTCAACCAATAAAGGAGTTGAAAGGTTCGAGAGAGAGTCGATGAAGAGTCTCAAGGTGCGTGGTTACAACTCACTCAATGAGATACATGTGTGAAAGAGACCAGGTAAAGGTTATTTTAGTGAACACATATGATTTAGAAGACTGGTGATATTTTCTTTGAGCACGAGCTCGATGCACTATACGACCTACCCAAACATGAATCAATTGAAAATGCTTCCAGAAGGAGCAGCGTGGCAACTACGGGAGTTTGATGCACGACATCGACCCCACTCCAGATATGAATCAATTGAGAATGCTTTCCAGAAAGAGCAGCGTGGCAACCACGAGTGATAACGGTTTCAATTTATGCAATTATTTTAATAATGCTTCCAGAAGGCGATTAGGCGCAAAAAAGGACGTGCTTGCCCGCGATAGGCTCATTTGTTCCAATAGAATTTGTTAGTTTCTTCATTTAATGACATAATACATTTACGAGATGAGGACGATGTGGAAACGAAACAATGTAATATCAGGTCGAAGGGGAAGCTAGCATGATACTAGAACACGAGGCCTTCGATCCCAGAGAGAAGGTTACTACAAGGAAGCCCTATTTTGAATATATATTCTCATTTGTTATTTCGTATTTATGGTTGTCCAGTTTGAGTGGAAAAAATAAATAGACACCGACTAGCCCGACCCCGACTTCGGTGGGACCTAGTCGGTTGGTTCGGCCCCGTATTAGTCAGACCTCTCTAGTGCGGCGGTCAACTCCGTCAGGAAGCGATAGCCGAAATGAGGAAACCTTATTTTCTAAAAAGCATTCACCTCAATAAATTTTTTTCTTCTATTAACACTTAATAAATTTAAAAATAACATGTATTCAGTTTATTAAATTAATATTTAAAATTTTAAATGAACAATTGTCATTTTAATATTTAATTTCCACCTAATATTTTTCAATTTTACTTAAATATAAAAATAATTTTAATATCCATTTTTTGATAAATTACTGAAACTTATCGAACATAATGTGCTCATTCAATACGTGTGGGTTTTTTCTCAGATATCGAGCTGAACATTATTAAAAAAAGAAAAATATCATGTCTTCACGTTGCATATTTTAATTGTTTTTCCTAATCCACAAACGTGTTATCAGTATAACGATGATAACATTACCTGCGAAAGGTCAAACACGTGCAACGTGGGTAGTTTCTGTTGTATTACCCAATGCTACTAATTAGTATCCAAAGCCACATCAATATTTTTTGGTTATAATATTGTCGACAGCGTGAATCATTTTATAGGCTTTTGTGATTATGCTAATTAATTTTTTTCAACTGGCGGTCCGATTGAAAGATGCTTATATTCTCGGGTTGCCGCCACTAAATCAATGGATGAAATTCAAAGAAAATTCGAATTTTCCTTGCATATCTAAACTGTGGTTTAAACTGCACGAAATCAATTTTTGTTGATTAAAAAAATTTCATCGGCTCCCTTGTTGACCGCCACTCCATCAAATTAAGAAATCCTCCCATCCCATAACCACGTTGACAAGATTTCGACATGTGGGGATCTACCATAACCATGTTGATTGACACGCTGCTTGTCCGCTTGTTCGCTATTAACCGCCTGTGAGACATGTGGGCGATCGGAATTTAACATCACATGAGAAGTGAAGTAGTGGAGTATGAATAGTCAAACATATTCAGGCAACAAGACAATCAACCTCGTATACAACATCACCATCATATTTAATATCACATATGGGTTAGTGATAGAGGCGCCTACCAGCGCTTGTAGACATGTGGCTGGCGATCCGGACCATACAATAGTGGGAGGAGAAGGCTCACATCTAAACATTAACCCTAACAACCCAAGATCACATAAATCATTTAATATTATGGAAATTTAATGGGTCTCTTTAACTCTTATATCTTTACATTCGTGGACGCAAATATAAAATTGGTATCTAATGCATAACCGCTAAGTTATGTCAAATAATATCATAACACGTAAACATTAACCTCAATAATCAAAGATTCAATGGCGTAACCGCTTGCATTACGAAACGATATGGGACCCTGAATAAACAATAGCGGCTAGTGACAAGCACAATGCTCGAAGTAATAAGCATTGCTGTTTCATTAGAAATAAACAAGACATAATAAGCATAAGTATTGTTGCTTGCTCTACTGTCGTTTCTATTACTGAGCGCAACATAGTAGCACCAGCAAAATACATATTTGTACGCCGTTGTTGAAAGCCATTATTACAGTTTGAAATTGCCACCTAATGACCACGTTACCACGTGCATTTCTGTAATTAGCAATATCGTTATGCCAAAAATGGTTCCTCCAGCTTCAAACGTATTTGTAATTCCTTTCTAAAACTAAAATGCGTTTTGTCTAGGGTTACCTAACCAGCCCTTCGCTCAAATTTCATGAATTTCTAATTATTAAGTGAACTCAACAATGTCCTTTTCTTTGTGTAATTTACTTCCTTGAGTCGTTTTCTCTATTAATCGGTACTTAATTTCGTCCAAAGGATACATTTGATTATAGTAGTAAGGAAGCTTTAAATAAATTTCAAATCGATAAGGATGTAGATGAATAATGAAACTTATCATTAAAGTATTTTTAATAAAACATTGTTTTTAAATCTCCTTAATGCAAATGGATCAACAGTAGGATACATTCATTAAAATAACTATATACTTAGACAGCAATTGATATAAAGACAACCATCTTGTTCTATCCCGCAAAACCTTTGTTCGCATCTGTGCCCAGCTAAAGTTTAAGGGAATAATTAAAACCTGTAAATGGCCGTATGACCAGCTAAAAAAGAATTCAAAAAGCATTCAGCGTATTTGTAAATGCACGCTCTATTGCGACTAAAAGTATCATGAATGTAAATCGTCGAAAATCTTTCAACTTATTGAAGCATTAGCGGACCGCACTAAAGTTTATTCTTCCTTCGGGAATTCCGTACGGATAAAGTTCAATCTTCTCCTAATCTACTTAATAATGAATTTGTTATCATGGACCCAGCTTTATGGAAGAATATATTAATTCAAAACATTTTGTGGGACAAACTTATAGAAAAAGAGTTCAGAAATTGTAAATTAAGAAATCCGTAAACGTAGCCTTTCATATCCGTACGTACTCACGATGGTGTTTGGTAGAGCAATCATATTGCGTTTTTTTAATAGTGGAAAAAGGTTTAAATGATTGGAATAGTAACTATTTTTTTGAAACATTTTATGTAAATACATTTATACATTGCTCAATAGAGATCCAAATCTCTATAATGATTAACGGCAATCTAATTAATATTTTTATAATAATAACAGCATAATTGATTTATATAATTTTGTAAACAAATCTAAATTTATAATATTTATTATTATTATCCATATTCTTAATATGGCCTACGATGTCACACCACTATCTCCACCATATCGGATTTGATGGTTAGGTTTTTTACACTAAAATCTAAACACATGCACAATTTTTATGATGCGGTTGTTAATAGTAATTAACATTTTATGTAATACATTTATATATTTGCTCAATAGAGATCCAAAACTTACAATTGATTAACTACAAAATCCAACCATCCTTACAGTAACAAGTCATATAATTGATTTATATAATTTTACAAACAACCCAAATTTACAATATTCTTATTATTATCATCCATATTCCATGTATGGCTCACGCGATGTCGCCACCATCATCTCCACATCAAGACGATCACCGTTAGGTTTTACACCAAAATCTAAACACATGTACACCTTTATGATGCGTTGTTAATAGTAATTAGTTTAGGATAGCTTAAAGCTCCGCATTACGCACATTATAATATCCGCTCTTGTTTAGATTTATTCCCATTCAATTTAATTCTACATAAACGATGTATGTATTCACCAAAATACATACACACCTACATTAATTAATATATGAACTTTATCCACCAAACCTTTAATTAATAGGTTTGTGTAATTTCTTGTAATTTCAATGCTCTGGTCATTTTTAAGCATAATCCTATTTATTTATAGGAATCTTTTATAGTCATTTTTTTTAATTGGTGGGGAGAATACAACGAAACATATGAATTCTTTATATGTTTATATGCAAAAGTTCAAGGTAACCCATTTATTTAAGATATAGACCATTCCTCACCATAAACATTGCCAACGTATTTATGCAATGGTTCTTAGCTTCAACGTATTTTGTGAATTCTTCGAAAACTTTTGCCCGCTGTCGAAAGCTATCAACTAGCCTTTCCGGTCAAATTTCATGTGAATTTTAATTATTAAGTTGAAACTCAATACAATGCTCCTTTTTCTTCGTAATTTACTCCTTGAGTCATTTATCAACTTGCATTTAATTTTGGGCTCAAAGATACATTTGATATAGTAGTAGTAAGGAAGCTAAAAATAAATTTTAACCCCTGTGCATCAACGATTTTTAGTGGTTCATTCTCTATAATTTAAATCCCACCCTATAGGTTCTAAAATTGTTATAGTGAGGTTTGAGTTTCATTTTGGCATACAATATTTTGTTTGTAATTATTCTTCTTATTATTGTTATTCAAAATTATACCGTAGAATAACAACCTCCCCTATGTAAATTATTATCCTGGAAATTCTCACAATTTATTTTTTCTGACATACTGTGTTTCACAAAAATAATCATAAGACTACCTAGGTTATTTATTCAATGGAGAATAAACATTGTTAAATTATATTAAGTACATGAACATGTAACCGACTCCACAGATTAGTTCATTTGTCTTTTTGTTTATAATTTTTTTCTAAAATAATCTTTAGGTTTTCTACCCTATGCCTTTTTTTACAAATATATTTTTTAAGTGATGTTTATTTCCACCAAATTATTTATATAGGGTTATTTATATAGTTATAAGCTTTTAATGATTTTTTTAACTGATTAATGAGTTTTTTCTTCTTGTTTATATGTTTTATAATTTTATGTCTCGATTTGATCATGTACTTGTTCTTACTTGTAGGGTTACAATGGAGCCTCCTATATTCAAAGGTCTTATTGAAATAAAGAACCTGCAATTTTTTATTTTTTTAATACGATATTTGAATTTGAACCTGTCATGCAATAAGTTGTAGTAAATAGGTTGTTGTTTTTATGCAAATAAAATTACTTGGTTTCCGTTATGTTAAAATTACTTTTTGGCAACACAAACGTAGAATACTATTTTCGAATTTTCGAATAAAATAACGGTTTGAAAGTTACAAAAGGTAATAGATGCCTTTCAAAAGTAGTCTATATTCATCCAGATTATTTTTATGCAATAATTTAAGTCGCCATTTACCATTAAAATAAAGATAGGTTAATTATAAATTATGTGTAAAAATATTTATTATTAATCTTTTTAAAAAGATTGGTAAACTAAAAATATAAGAATCAATTTGATTTTTATTAAATATATATTATCAATATTTAAAATAAAATAAAATATATATATATCAAATTAATTTTATCTTACCCATAGAAATTCTATATAAATTTTCTGGGGTATATATTAGAAATTAAAAAATTATTCAATGTTATTCCGTTTTCTTTTTAATTATTCGTAACATAATTTTATGAAGTTTCAACGCACAACATAATTTTGTTCATGTATCTTTTACACTAGCTTCAACTTTTTTTTTATTACCGAAATAATTTACTTGTATTATTTTAAAATTAAAAATTATCATATTTTATGAGAATTTCGTAAAATTATTTTTTTAATTTATTGAAAAATAACAATATTTTTAATTTTCTAATAAAAATATTTATTTTATATTTTATTAAAAACTTGATGTAAATTTGAAACTATTATCTTTCTATTCTAGCTGTATAATATTGGAACTACCAATTCTTAAGCTATAAAATAGGTAACCATTGTTAAAGAAAAGTGTAAATGATTAAAATTTGATAATCCACCATGTAAATCCTTGTAATGCTTTCATCTATTTTGAATTAAGTAACCTTTTTAATGCTTTAATATATTTTGAATTAAGTTCTTGATTTTTATCAAAATGATAGACATTGTTTAGGAAATATTTAAATTATTTGAATTAAATTTATAAACGAAATAAATTGTGGTTAGTTTAATTTTTTTTATTTAAATTGGACCCATAAAAAAATTTAATTAAAATTGAATTTACACAAAAAAAAAAATCATTCCTTCTCATGATTTAAAATAAATCTAATTATTGATTTAAAAAAATTAATTGAAATTAAATTAACAGAAAAAAATATTTCTTTACCATCTTTTAAAAATATAAAACTATATATATATATATATTTATTTATTGAGAATTCAATTTTATTATAATTAAAAGAGTTTAGAATACTTTATTGTAAAAGAGAATTAATGTGCAGAGTTAGATTGGAACATGTGTAACATAGTCGAAACTTTGCTTGGAATTTGAATGTTTGTGCCTCCAAACAAGGTTGGATGCAACTAGTATTCCTTTATTTATGAGACTCTATATGGTTTACCATCAAACCATCTCTAGTAGGAGTTGCAAGAAATTTCTTTAACAATGTCGATGCAGTTTAATTATTTACTTCTTTTAGGTAGATTTACTATGGGATAATGTAAATTTCTGGAATTTTTATTCTTATTTTTATTGAAATCTTTCATTTCTATAAAAAAGAAAAAAGAAAAATAGGTAAGCATTGTTAAAGAAAAGTGTAAATGATTAAAATTTGATAAACGACCATGTAGATCCTTGTAATGCTTTCATCTATTTTGAATTAAGTAACCTTCTTAATGCTTTCATTTATAAGAAAATTTAATTAAAATTGAATTTACACTAAAAAAAAAATCATTCATTCTCATGATTTAAAATAAATCTAATTATTGATTTAAAAAAAGTAATTGAAATTAAATTAAGAGAAAAAAAAATTCTTTACCATCTTTTAAAATAAATTTAATTATTAAGTATTAATTAAAACTATTATAAAAAATTTGATAATTTAAAAAATCTAACATATGAATGATAAATTATTATTAAAAACAAATGTAATTATTACTTAAAAAAAAATGATTGGAATTATATTTAGATAAAAATAAATATTTCTTTAGCTTTTTGTAAAATACCTTTAATTATTAATTACCAATTTAAATTATTAAAAAAAAAAATTCGTAATTTAAACAATCGAGAAAAACTTCTTGTTCTTGTGGGTCATATCGTTTTATACATGATGTGTATGTGCATGTTACTATATTTGTAAATGGAAAATTGCTTTTCTATATTGCTTATTCTATTCACCATTAATTAAAAGTTGTTTTGTTGATATCACATATGTTTTCTTTTATGTTAGGTGATTTCCTTGTTTTATCATGGATCCAGCTATTTGGAGTTGTATTCCATTTGAAATTCTTGAAATTATCTTCCTTTGGCTCCCTTTATTGGTTGTGATAAGGTTTAGCACTGTTTGTCAACAATGGAAGACTGTTTTGCAAAATCCTTCTTTCTTATTACGTTGCAAGCATATCTGTACAAATGAATTTGGATTTATGGTTCCTTTCGTCAATGATGAAGACAATTATTTTGCTGCTGATTACCTTAATCAAAATGGGCGCATATCTCGTTTTCATTTGCAATTCATAGATTCAAGATACAAGGTGGAGTCTACTATTGGAGCAATGGTGGTTTTATCCTTGCCAACAGAATTTTCCCATTCACGAAACTATTTTGTGATGAATCCATTTACAAAGGCCTTGAAAAACATTGGGCGTATACGAATTGGAGACTGGGGATTCTTTTCGTTATTGGAGAATGTGAGTAGCAACAAATATGACTGGGTTGTTCTAAAACATATCTATGATAGAATTCAGTCTAAATTTTATGTTTACAGTAGTCTTGATAGGGTTTGGCGAAGGGCTGGTCTTCCATTTGGTGGCACTTCACCCCCTCAAAATGGAGTGTTTTATAGAAGTAAATTGTTTTGGCTCTATCTCGACACAGAGTATGAAGATTATCCTCGATATGGGTATACAATCTACTGGTTTGATGTGATAAAAAATGACTGGGGATTTTCATTTGTTCCAATCAGTGACATTCGGTGTATGTCATTGGCAGTATGCAAAAATCAGTTGATATCTCTTATCAATGATGGCTCCACTTTTGTATGGTCAATTGAAGAAATAGATAATTTTCAATTTGGTCACCCGTGTATTGAACGAAGACCTGATTACTTTGAGGATGATTGGGGCTTTAGATGGAAGTTGTTGGAAGAAATGTCTATAGATATAAATATGAAATGTCCTGGTTATCTTCCTTTTCGGACAGTCCAAGGTGTGGTTCTTATGTGCAAATGCAGTGCAGTTCCTTTCGTATTATATGACATGATGGATGGCCTTTGCTTCCCAATAGATATTGATAATTCAACTAATCAACAAATGAATGGATTTTGGTCTCCAACGTTGCAGGATTGCAACGATTTGATCGAGACTGGAAATGTCTTTGCAATTTCTCCGCGTATGGATTCTATAGATGAGATTCCACCATTAGATGTGGATATGGAGTCTTAGGCTATTAGCCATTTTGTATTCTCTCTGTCGTCGTGGAAAATATTTCCTTTTTTTTTTTTTTTACTTTGCATACTTTTGGGTATGTATGCTAAGACTAGGGATATTTATATGGCTCCATTCTGAGGGGGTGTCTTCTATATGTGTATGTAGCGGATGCTGGATATTAAAATCCATTGCAATTTGCTCGAAAGATATTTATTTTTTTCTCCTATTTAGTCCTCTTAATTGCATTTGAATGTGTTTGGATGTTATCCATTTCTCTCTTTTTCTATAATTGTAATTACTATGACTTATTCTATACATGGTGTTTCCATCAGTTCTTTGTCATTGATTCTCAAACAATGTTATATCTTTAGGTTTTTTTTATGGTATGTATTTCCAAATATTTACATATATTTCAAATTCATATAATTCATTAGCCTAATTTTGTTCCATTTATATGGGTTTCCCATTACAGTTATTATATGATACAAGAAATTTAATCTTTTTTTGTTTTGGCCATTTGAAAAAAATCCATTTTTCTTTTCAGCCATTTCGGTGGAAAAAAAATGTGTTCCTTTTTCATCCCTTTCTGTTAATTTATATTGGATATATTATATTTGTTCCATGTTTGCTCTTCTATAAAAAATATGTTATTTTTCGTTGTAGACAGGTCATCTGAAGGTACAAGAAAACATACAAGAAAAAGGAATAAGTCGCCTGCATCGCGTGACAAGTCTAATGAAAGTCGTCGTTTACGGTATCAAAAAAATAAGGACACAATAAATGAGCATAGGAGAGCTAAATATCGTAGAAAAATGACTGAAAAAACTCTTCAAGAGGATTTTATGGTTCCTCCTAGGTATCTTACTATGGATGATATCATGGAAAGAACATTTTCGCTTGGTAGTTCGCTGCCAGAATATGCTCCTCATCAGCATAATTTTGTTTTTCAACGCTCTCCTGAAAATTATCAAAATATTGAGGAAACATCTCGCAATAGGGAGGAACACCATGTTCATAATGTGGATGCAAATGTTCACCCTAACCCTTCTATCTCTGCAATTGCATCTTGTGAGAAAGGCCAAAGGTTGCAAAATATCCATGGTGAAGGGAATGATGATATTGTATGTGATGCCTTGGATGATAGTTTGATTGGCCATTTGTTCGATAATTTGGATCCAGCTGGTCGAAACATCATCTCTTCCAATCTCCGTTCTGAAAATAATGTTGTCCAACGAACAGAAACAGTCATCCCTGATAGCAGTTCGCGTGGAAAAATGGAGGTAATCCAATGATATCTTTACAGTTGATGCAATAGTGACTGTTTTATTACATTCCTCTATTTAAATTTCTTTAGTGATAAGGTATTTTATTCTCTTCGAGTAGGATACACCTCATTTTAATAGAGGTCTACAAATTTTCTCCCTGTGCCTTCCATCTCTTTATATGAGATTTGAATATGAAGCACATCATAGCCTTCCACTACATTCTCCTTGAGAATCAAATCGAAAAACTAATGTTAATGTTCAATTTCTTTGATTTCATTTTTTTTTTTTTGAATTTTTGGTGCATATTTTGTTTTTCTTCAAACAGGACACAACTCATTTCAATAGAGGCATGCAAGTTAACTTCATAGATGTTCCGTCTACTGGTGTTATAATTGAAGAGGAACCATCACATAGCGTTCATCCAGATTGCCAACAAAATGTAAATGTCAAATGCATTTGATATTTTCCTCCTTTTTTTCATTTATTGTTAATTGTAAAATTAGAAATCTATCTTTTTTCGACATTTGTTTTTATAAAATATGTTAATTCGTTTTAACAGGAAAAAACTAACTTGACTGGAGGTGTCGAAACTAACTCGCCAAATGTTCAATCTACTGATGTTAGAAGTGAAGAGCAACCATCTCGTACACTTCATCGACATTGCCAAACAAATGTAAATATTAAATGAATTTATTTATTTTTTCCATTTTTCAATTCTAATTATTTGGACATTCAATTAAAAAAAAAATTATGCTAAAGAAACCTTTGCAAACTCTCAGGTTCTAGAAATGCAGACCACAGATTTGGAAACCCCATGTCGTAGATTTGTTCCACATGTTTCAAATTTGGCGAGGGAATCTCGTGGTGCTGAAAATAAAATAAATCTTAGAAGAAATTATACTCTTCCACATCATTCTCCACATGCTCCAACCAATACAAACCATATTTATTTTGATGAAAATATGATTGCAGTGCATAAAATATTTCGAGAAAAGCTAGATAGCTTGTCAGTTGTCCAAATGTGCCACATCTGCAAGGATTCATATTCTGGAATCCACGTTTTGAGAGATGCTGAAGGACCTGTTTGTAGACGATGTAAGAGTGAACGAGGTTCACATCGTTTTTGTGGCTATAGCAACATGGATCCTGGCGAGCAACCTCATATTTTAAGAGTTCTTACTCAAGTTGAAGAAATGTTAATAGCACGTGTAAATCCTATTTTGCAAGTGACACATGCTCGAGGTGGGCAATATAAGTATAGCGGGCACACAATTAGCTTTCCCCAAGATATTTCAACAATTGCACAAAGACTTCCGCGCCATGTTGAAGATCTTGACTTTCTAATTGTGAGGAGACATGGTGCTCAGTCTAAACATTATGAATGTTATGTAAAAAGATCCCGCGTTATAGATGCATTGCGTTTCAAAATTGAACGTGATCCATATTATCGAGATGTTGTGATTGACTATGATTCAGTGAATGCTCTGCCTGAAAGATCAACAGATGTCTCCTCCAGGCTTAAATTTGTTGATTGTGACATTGCAGAACCTGAGTTCAGTGCAGCTAATAATGAAGGGTTTCCTCTTAACCATTTTCCCTCTCATCCTTCGTCTTTTATTGCTTGCCTACCCAATGAATGGAGAGAAGTGGAAGAAATTAGAGCATTTCTTGATAATGTTGATTCTTCAGATGTTGATGAAATGGATTGGCCCAGTATTGGAACGTCTCCAGTGAATTAATATAATACTGAGGGGTTATTGGATATGGCATTCCCCACATTGTTCCCCACTGGTGCTGCTGATTGGTTGCAACCACGCATCTGTACTGTTGAACTTCATGAGTATGCATTGCATCTTCTTAGATACTATGATCAGAGGTTTGGAAGCCATCCTCGCTTCTGATATTTCCTGTTGAACATGATAATGAGGCATCGTAGCCAAGCAACTGCTTCAGTTTTTGTGAAGAAAAATTTACATGATAACTCACCGACAACAATTGATGAGTTGCGTCAGCAACTTTCTGATTTACCAAATAATAAGTTGGCTGAGCATCTTATGCGGTTTGGGTCTTGTCTAAGAGGTACAAGGGCATACTGGACTAAATGTTGAGCTGAATTGACTGACATGATTACTCAGTTGGGATGTCCATATTTGTTCTTTACTTTGAGTGCAACCGACACAAAGTGGCCAGAGCTGCATAGCCTCATGCCTGCACCATCACATTCTCGTTCCTTAAATGAGCATCGTATGAAGGTTGAAAATGTTATCTAGTACCCTCATATTGTTGCCACATTTATGCACCATAGATTCAATATATTTCGAGAGGAAGTTATCCAAAAATATCTTAAAGCTAAAGACTTCTGGTACAGGTTTGTTTTCTTGAATTTATTTTCTATTCATTGTCAATTTCTTATTGATTTTCCATTCATATTTTTCATATTAGCTCTGTGTTCATTTTTTCCAGATATGAGTGGCAACATAGAGGTTCAGCACATATCCATGGTTTCCTATGGTTGCAAGGAGCTCCTGACATGGAAAGACTTGATTGGTCAAATGATTGTGATTTGCAACATGCAAACAGATTCTTTGACAATTATGTAACTGCATGGAATCCACGTGAAATACATCATCGCAATATAATGGTTCCAAGAAGTCTCAATGATGACCCTTGCCTACTGAATACTGATCAGATTTTCTCTTGCAATCCTCATAATGATTATGAAGAATTGTTGAACCGTGTCCAAAGGCACACAAAGTGTAGTGTAGATTCTTGTTTGCGCAAAAAGGGCACTATTCTCGCTTGTCGGTACAATGCCCCATGGGATCTTTCTGGGGAATCAAGATTGTCCATAGATGATCAAGGAAGAAAAAAATATGAACCAGCAAGAAATGATGATAGGCTCAATGTACATAACATTGAACTTCTAACAATGTGGCGTGCAAATGTTGATTGCCAACCAGTGCTTTCTCGGCATGCTGTCCTGAAATATATTGCTAAGTATGCATCAAAATCAGAGAGAAGGTCTGAAAGCTATCATGATATGTTAACTGGAATTTCAGATTCTTTTGCGTCTAAGGATCATGCTTTATGTGCTTATAGGAGGTTCCTTGCAGAAACAATCGTTGAACGCGACATTGGGGCACAAGAAACATGTCATATGTTGCTTAAGTTGCCTCTTGTTGTGTGTAGTCGACAATTTGTTTCCTTAAATGTTGGGAGAAAGGTGTTCAGAAAAATTTCAAAGGATGGCCTACACTGTTCATCTGAGAATACATTTGTTCAAAATTATCAGAAGAGACCTTATTTCCTCGACCATCTATCTTTGATAGAAACAGTGAGATCTTGGACCTATGAGAGCAGCCGTAAAAAAGATCCATGGAGGCCAAGAGATGCTCATGCAATTGTTCGGGTGTGGCCACGGTTTTACTCTATTCCTGGTGAGGATTCAGAGGAATTTGAAACGTTTTTCTGGACGGAATTGCTCTTGTACAAGCCGTTTCGTGACATTTCTACCGATATTGGGCTTTCAACTGAAATTGTTGTTGAAAACTGGAGGAATTTCCGATATCGAGCTTGGCATGTTGATCGAAATCCATCAATTGATGAAAATATTGAAGATGGAGAAGATGGTGATTTTGCTAACCAGGAAATGAATCTTGAAGATGATTTTCAAGAGTGGCAACTTTTCTCTCGCTTGGTTCCACCAAATAGTGTCAATGTTTCTGATCTTCACACCCTTGGTCGAAGGGATTTTGATATATCCTTTGACTGGCAAGGTACAACTATTTCTGATGATGTGGCCGAAGAAGCTATTAATTTTATAAGGAATGCAATATCAAGGGGTGATGTTGGTGACCTTTCAAATAGAACATTTGTCTCTCCGGATTCATTGGCAGAAAAACAACGACTTGCTTTTGAAATTGTTTTAAGGCATTCTGCTGAATATGAGATTCGTGAAGCTCTTCTTATGATTATTCAAGGCACTGCAGGCACTGGCAAGTCTTTCCTTATCCAGTGTATTTCTGAGGCTCTTTCTAATCTGTCAAGTAATGGGAAAAGTCCTTTGCTTCTTCTTGCCCCAACAGGAATAGCTGATTTCAATATACATGCAAAAACAATACACTCTGCTTTGAAAATCCCAATTAGAGATATGAAACCACTACAGGGTCAATCATTGGCACTATTCCAAGAGGAAATGAGGCACATTCGATATATATTGATTGATGAAATGGGCTTTTTAGGATCAAGGTTGTTCATGCAAATAGATGCTCGATTATGAGAAGCATTTCCAGATAAAAAGAATTGTCCTTTTGGTGGTAGATCCATGATCCTTGTGGGTGACCTTGGCCAGTTACCTCCTGTGAGAGATAAGCCTTTGTATGCAGGTAATACAGCAGGGAAAGTCTTATGGAAAAAATTCAATACTGTTGTCACTCTTGACACAATATTTTGCCAACAAGGGAGCAATGAGAAACAATCTTGTTTTCGTCGAGTCCTTAATAACATAAGAAACACAAAACCTGTTCTTGATGATTGGGAGTTTCTTATGTCGCGGGCTGATATCAGGTTGCATCCTAGAGAAAGGGATTTATTTAATGCAGTAGTTCACATGTTTCCAACAAATAATTTGGTCTCCTTCCATAACAGACATATGTTGAAATCATTAAATTCTCCAATTGCACGATGTATTGTTGTGAATTCAAAACGTTCAGAAATCAGTGGTGCCGATGATGATCAACTGGACCGTGAAGTTTTGTTGTGCCGTAACCAGCGTGTTATGTTGACATGTAATTTGTGGGTTGAAGCTGGCTTGGTGAATGGTGCACTTGGGTATGTGAAGGAAATATTTTATATGCCCAACTCTAAGCCACCTGAGCTTCCAATGTTCACAACTGTTATTTTTGATAAGTATGTTGGTGTTCCGTTTGATGCCAGCAATCCAAACATTGTGCCTATCACACCAGTGATAAGAGGAAATCGAAAACAAATTCCTTTAAAGATGGCATGGGCTCTTACAATTCACAAGTCACAAGGTTTGACTTTAGAGCGAGCATCAATTGATATCGAGAATAGAGAACAACAAGGGCTAACCTTCACAACCATATCAAGAGTGAAATCAATAGATGGTTTGTGCATTGCACCGCCTTTCTCTTATCAGCGGTATGCCAAGATGAATAATAGTGCGTATGTTACAATTAGGAAGAAAGAAGAGGAGAGATTGAAGTCCATATCGCTATGATATGCAACTATTTATATAATAATAATGCTTTTGATATATTAATGACATGTCTACATTCATCAAATTCATAGTAGTATTTTGGATTGTTGTTTACATCGTTTTTCCTGTTCTTTAATTTTCTTGTTTTTATAATGTCATTTTTTGTTATTTTTCTTACAATGATACATTCACAGGTAGAAAACTAGTTACACGAGCCAACCATTAAAAATCAATATGGAATTCCATATCACTGTCACATGTAGCTAATAGTGTTTTGACATATTTATAGAATGTTTTATAATTGTTTTTATTATCGTCTCTTTTTTCATTTAGTATAGGAATGCTTTTGATGTATTAATTAAATGAATACATTCATGAGATGAAATATAGTAATATATGAGAAATTCCAGACATCATTTTTCGTGTTGTTCAATATACCTCCATTTTTTAGTCGCTATTGTTCTTTTGTTTATAGTAAACCATTCAGACATATATAGCCAGTTTTATTAGTCAATCATTAAATTCAAGATTGAAGTCCATATCCCTATTACATGAAATTAAAAATATTTATCAATGTGGTTTGCTAAATGTGTTGTGGTTTGGTTCAATGACAAGATATTTATATTTGTTAATAATATTGGACTACAATTAATATATACATTGAAATTAATTTAAATACAAATATTGAATTACTAACATTATTAAAATTTCATTATAAACATTGAGTTTAGAATTTTGTGCTTTCTTGTTGATTATTGTAATATGGGTCATATCACACATTTATTTTTATCATTCTTTTCATGTGTGCAGTATGTATTTCTAATGAGGTTTATAGCATCACGTTTTTAAGATTCAGTTTTTAAAAAACAATAGAAACGGGGTGTTATATAGTGTTATGTATTAATTAAATGAATACATTCATGAGATGAAATATAGTAATATATGAGAAATTCCATACATCGTTTTCCGTGTTGTTCAATATACCTCCAGTTTTTAGTCGCTATTGTTCTTTTGTTTATAGTAGACCATTCAGACATATACAGCCAGTTATATTGGCCAATCATTAAATTCAAGATTGAAGTCCATATTCCTATTACATGAAACTAAAAATATTTATCAATGTAGTTTGCTAAATGTGTTGTGGTTTGGTTCAATGACAAGATATTTATATTTGTTAATAATATTAGACTACAATTAATATATACATTGACATTAATTTAAATACAAATATTGAATTACTAACATTATTAATATTTCATTATAAACATTGAGTTTAGAATTTTGTGCTTTCTTGTTGATTATTGTAATATGGGTCATATCACACATTTATTTTTATCACTCTTTTCATGTGCAGTATGTATTTCTAATGAGGTTTATAGCATCGCATTTTTAAGATTCAGTTTTTTAAAAACAATAGAAACGGGGTGTTATATATATATATATATATATATATATATATATATATATATATATATATATATATATATATATATATATATATATATATATATATACCTAGATGTTTCTATCTCTTTCTGTATAAATTTTTATTTTGTCGTTTTCCTTTCAAATGCAGGTATGGATAATAATGATGGGATCTACTATAATCAAGCGGTGGCGAATATTTCTAGACTCATTAGTCTTGTTTCTTACATTCGGGACAAGCTAGATAGAAAACATGGGTTCCATCCTGCTTTCATTGATGAGCACCTTCGTGTGCTTGATGAAATGAAAATCAATGTGAAATACCTGTTGCATGTGCACATGAGGGAGGCTGGGAGAAAAACAAGAAGGGATTGGTTGGAAAGCGTTAAGTATCGGGATCATTATCCTATTGATTTGAATTGGTGTTCCTTTTGTGGTCGGTCTGGTTGTGTTCTTGAAGAGGCTGTTTGATAAATGACATTTGATGGACTGTTTTGAGTCCATTTTTGTGGTGGGATTTCTTTATGTAAAGACAACAAAACACATATGTTAATTTCAGTCCTTCAATTTTTATAATATTAATGGTCCCTTTGCTTTATTCATGTTTTATGATTATACAGTTAATATTTCATTGTATTTGTTGATCAATTGGGTTTATAACATTGATTCCTTGATTTTTCCGATTCTTTCAGTTTGTAATAATATTCCGTTCACATTATTAAATTCAAATATTGGGGTTTTTATATTAGTCCTGGAGTTCAATACTAATGCATTGTCCAATTTCACATTATGAAAAACACTTACTCAACTTAATATAAACAGAATGGACTATTGGTATAACTTATGTTTTTAATAATGTTCCCTTGAGTTCATGAATTCCTTTGGTTTATAGTATTGAAGCCTTGGGTTTATAATTTTTTGGTTTCATAGTTGGTCCTTTGGTTTATAATTTTTTGGGTTATGGTTGTCCCTTGGGTTCACCAATTCCTTTGGTTTATAATATTAAACCCTTGGGTTTATTAGTTTTTTTGGTTTATAATATGAATACTCGATAAATGTCATCCATGATCAAATGTCCCATTCTGACAAACATTGTATCAATATGAAAATCACCCATGGCCAACCATGGTCATAGTTGGTCCAAAGTCGCATTGCGACAACAATTGTCTCAATGTTTAAATCAATTCCCTTGGGTTCACCAAATCCTTTCGTTTATAATTTTTTGGGTAATGATTTTCCCTTGGGTTCACCACTTCCTTTGGTTTTTAATATTAAACCCTTGGGTTTATTAGTTTTTTTGGTTTATAATATGAATAATCGATCAATGTCATCCATGATCAAATGACACATTATGAGAAACATTGTCTCAATATGGAAATCACCCATGGCCAACCATGGTCATAGTTGGTCCAACGTCGCATTGGGACAACCATTGTCTCAATGTTTAAATCAATTCCCTTGGGTTCACCAATTCCCTTTGGTTTATAATTTGTTGGGTGATGGTTTTCCCTTGGGTTCACCAATTCCTTTGGTTTATAATATGAATAATCGATCAATGTCATCCATGATCAAATGTCGCATTCTGACAAACATTGTATCAATATGAAAATCACCGATGGCCAACCATGGTCATACTTGGTCCAACTTCACATTGCGACAACAATTGTCTCAATGTTGAAATAAATTCCATTGGGTTCACCAATTCCTTTGGTTTATAATTTTTTGGGTAATGATTTTCCCTTGGGTTCACCACTTGCTTTGGTTTATAATATTAAACCGTTGGGTTTATTAGTTTTTTTGGTTTATAATATGAATAATCGATCAATGTCATCCATGATCAAATGTCCCATTCTGACAAACATTGTATCAATATGAAAATCACCCATGGCCAACCATGGTCATAGTTGGTCCAAAGTCGCATTGCGACAACAATTGTCTCAATGTTTAAATCAATTCCCTTGGGTTCACCAATTCCTTTGGTTTATAATTTTTTGGGTAATGATTTTCCCTTGGGTTCACCACTTTCTTTGGTTTATAATATTAAACTCTTGGGTTTATTAGTTTTTTTGGTTTATAATATGAATAATCGATCAATGTCATCAATGATCAAATGTCACATTCTGAGAAATATTGTCTCAATATGAAAATCACCCATGGCCAACCCTGGTCATAGTTGGTCCAATGTCGCATTGTGACAACAATTGTCTCAATGTTTAAATCAATTCCCTTGGGTTCACCAATTACTTTGGTTTATCATTTTTTGGGTAATGGTTTTCCCTTGGGTTCACCTATTCCTTTGGTTTATAATATTAAACCCTTGGGTTTATTAGTTTTTTTGGTTTATACTATGAATAATCGATCAATGTCATCCTTGATCAAATGTCACATTCTAACAAACATTGTATCAATATGAAAATCAACCATGGCCAACCATGGTCATACTTGGCCCAACGTCGCATTGTGACAATAATTGTCTCAATGTTTAAATCAATTCCCTTGGGTTCACCAATTCCTTTGCTTTATAATTTTTTGGGTAATGATTTTCCGTTGGGTTCACCACTTGCTTTGGTTTATAATATTAAACCCTTGGGTTTATTAGTTTTTTTGGTTTATAATATGAATAATCGATCAATGTCATCCATGATCAAATGTCACATTCTCACAAACATTGTCTCAATATGAAAATCACCCATGGCCAAGCATGGTCATAGTTGGTCCAACATCGCATTGTGACAACAATTGTCTCAATGTTTAAATCAATTCCTTTGGGTTCACCAATTCCTTTGGTTTATAATATTAAACCCTTGGGTTTATTAGTTTTTTTGGTTTTTAATATGAATAATCGATCAATGTCATCCATGATCAAATGTCACATTCTGACAAATATTGTCTCAATATGAAAATGACTGATGGCCAACCATGGTCATAGTTGGTCCAACGTCGCATTGTGACAACAATTGTCTCAATGTTTAAATCAATTCCCTTGGGTTCACCAATTCCTTTTGGTTTATAATTTTTTGGGTAATGGTTGTCCCTTGGGTTCACCAATTCCTTTGGTTTATAATATTAAACCCTTGGGTTTATTAGTTTTTTTGGTTTATAATATGAATAATCGATCAATGTCATCCATGATCAAATGACACATTATGAGAAACATTGTCTCATTATGAAAATCACCCATGGCCAACCATGGTCATAGTTGGTCCAGCGTCGCATTGTGACAACCATTGTCTCAATGTTTAAATCAATTCCCTTGGGTTCACCAATTCCTTTTGGTTTATAATTTGTTGGGTAGTGGTTTTCTCTTGGGTTCACCAATTCCTTTGGTTTGTAATATTAAACCCTTGGGTTTATTATCTTTTTGGGTTTATAATATGAATAATTGATCAATGTCATCCATGATCAAATGTCACATTCTGACAAACATGGTATGAATATGAAAATCACCCTTGGCCAACCATGGTCATACTTGGCCCAATGTCGCATTACGACAACAATTGTCTCAATGTTTAAATCAATTCCATTGGGTTCACCAATTCCTTTGGTTTATAATTTTTTGGGTAATGATTTTCCGTTGGGTTCACCACTTGCTTTGGTTTATAATATTAAACCCTTAGGTTTATTACTTTTTTTGGTTTATAATATGAATAATTGATCAATGTCATCCATGATCAAATGACACATTATGAGAAACTGACTCTCAATATGGAAATCACCCATGGCCAACCATGGTCATAGTTGGTCCAACGTCGCATTGGGACAACCATTGTATCAATGTTTAAATCAATTCCCTTTTTTGGTTTATAATTTGTTGGGTAATGGTTGTCCCTTGGGTTCACCAATTCCTTTGGTTTATAATATTAAACCCTTGGGTTTATTAGTTTTTTTGGTTTATAATATGAATAGTCGATCAATGTCATCCATGATGAAATGTCACATTCTCACAAACATTGTATCAATATGAAAATCACCCTTGGCCAACCATGGTCATACTTGGCCCAACGTCGCATTGCGACAACAATTGTCTCAATGTTTAAATCAATTCCATTGGGTTCACCAATTCCTTTGGTTTATAATTTTTTGGGTAATGATTTTCCCTCGGGTTCACCACTTGCTTTGGTTTATAATATTAAACCCTTGGGTTTATTAGTTTTTTTGGTTTATAATATGAATAATCGATCAATGTCATCCATGATCAAATGACACGTTATGAGAAACATTGTCTCATTATGAAAATCACCCATGGCCAACCATGGTCATAGTTGGTCCAGCGTCGCATTGTGACAACCATTGTCTCAATGTTTAAATCAATTCCCTTGGGTTCACCAATTCCTTTTGGTTTATAATTTGTTGGGTAGTGGTTGTCCCTTGGGTTCACCAATTCCTTTGGTTTGTAATATTAAACCCTTGGGTTTATTATTTTTTTGGGTTTATAATATGAATAATTGATCAATGTCATCCATGATCAAATGTCACATTCTGACAAACATTGTATCAATATGAAAATCACCCATGCCCAACCATGGTCATACTTGGCCCAACGTCGCATTGTCACAACAATTGTCTCAATGTTTAAATCAATTCCCTTGGGTTCACCAATAACTTTGGTTTATAATTTTTTGGGTAATGATTTTCCCTTGGGTTCACCACTTGCTTTGGTTTATAATATTAAACCCTTGGGTTTATTAGTTTTTTTGGTTTATAATATGAATAATCGATCAATGTCATGCATAATCAAATAACACATTGTGAGAAACATTGTCTCAATATGAAAATCACCCATGGCCGACCATGGTCATAGTTGTTCCAACGTCACATTGTGACAAAAATTGTCTCAATGTTTAAATCAATTCCCTTGGGTTCACCAATTCCTTTTGGTTTATAATTTGTTGGGTAATGGTTGTCCCTTGGGTTCACCAATTCCTTTGGTTTATAATATTAAACCCTTGGGTTTATTAGTTCTTTTGGTTTGTAATATGAATAATTGATCAATGTCATCCATGATCAAATGTGACATTCTGACAAATATTGTTTCAATATGAAAGTCACCCATGGCCAACCCTGCTCATAGTTGGTCCAACGTCGCATTGTGACAACAATTCTATGAATGTTTAAATCAATTCCCTTGGGTTCACCAATTTCTTTTGGTTTATAATTTGTTGGGTGATGGTTGTCCCTTGGGTTCACCAATTCCTTTGGTTTATAATATTAAACCCTTAGGTTTATTAGTTCTTTTGGTTTATAATATGAATACTCGATCAATGTCATCCATGATCAAATGTCACATTCTGACAAAGATTGTCTCAATAGGAAAGTCACCCATGGCCAACCTTGGTCACAGTTGGTCCAACGTCGCATTGTGACAACAATTGTCTCAATGTTTAAATCAATTCCCTTGGGTTCACCAATTCGTTTGGTTTGTAATTTTTTGGGTAATGGTTTTCGCTTGGGTTCACCAATTGATTTGGTTTATAGTATTAAACTCTTGGGTTTATAACGTTAATCACACATTCGGTTTATTACTCTCTTGAGTTTAAAATACTATTTCTTAGGGTTTGTTAATTTCTTAGATTTTTCAGTTTAAAATATTAATTCTTAGCGTTTATTAATCTTTATTATTTATATTATTCATCCGTTAGGTTTATGATATTTATCCGTTGGGTTTGCTGATTCCTTTGCTTTATAATATTAAACCCTTGGGTCGATTAGTTCTTTTGGTTTATAATGTTAATAATCTCGTTCGTTTATTGATATCTTATGTTTAAAATATTCATTCTTATGGATTATTAATTTATTAGGTTTTTTAGTTTAAAAAATCAATTCTTACGATTTATTAATCTCTTGTGTTTTTAATTTTGATCCCTTATGTTTATAATATCTATCCCTTGGGTTCACCAATTCCTATGGTTTATAATATTTAAACCTTTGGTTTATGATGACATTGGGTTTGTATTATTAATTATCCGTTGGGTTTATTAATATCTTCACTCTCAAATATTAATTGTTAGGGTTTATTAATCTCTTGGTTTTTTTGTTTTTAAATTTTGTTTCATATGGTTTATTACTCTCTTGAGTTTAATAATGATTATTAGTAATATTATAATATTATAATAATATTATTAATATATAATAAATATTATTAATATATTATTAGTTTTTCTGGTTTATTAATAATATAACCATCTATTATATTAATATATAAATAAATATTAAAATATTAAATATTATTTTTATTATTTTTATATTAATAAATATTATTATTATATATTATATATATTTCAAGATAATTTATAGTATGTATATAGTTAATATTAATAATATATTAATAAATATTTTTAATATATATTTTTAATACTTATTATAATATTATAATAAGTATTAATAATGAATAATAATATTATAATATTATTAATTTATTTTCGTATATATTAAAAATGTTATAATATTATTAATATTCATTATAAATAAATATTCAAATATTTATTAATAATGATTATTTCTAATATTTTAATAGTATTAATAATATATATTAATAGTATTATAATATTTTAATATTTATTTAGTAATATTAATAATATTATAATATTACTAATAATAATTATAAATAAATATTGAAATATTTATTAATAATGATTATTAGTAATATTATAATATTATTAATATTCATTATTAATAATATATATTTATAATATTATAATATTATAATATTTATTTAGTAATATAAATATTATTATAATATTATTAAGAAATATTAGATTATAATGTTACTAATAATCATTATAAATAAATATTCTAATATTTATTAATAATGAATATTTGTAATATTATAATATTATTAATAATATAACCAACTATGATATAATATATATTATTAATATATTATTAGTTCTTTTGCTTTATTAATAGTATAGCCATGTATGATATATTAAATTATTATATATTATTAATATTTTTTTATATTAATATATATTATATATATTTGAAGTTAATTTATAGTATGTATATAGTTAATCATAATTTATAGTATATATATATTATTATTCTTATTAATATATAATATATATTTTTCAAATTAATATAATAAATTTATTATATATAATATTTATTTATTGATATATAAATTAATGTGATGGGTAGTGGATATAGGCCTATCGGCCTATATCAACCACATTGATAAATGTGGTTGTAAATCTATTTTATATACGCCTATCGGCGTATATCAACCACATTAGTTTTTACTAATGTGGTTGTGCTAGTTCACTAAGCGATTCTGACAATACCATATGGCCATCCATCTAGCCAGGCGACCATCCAGCATTGTTGCATGAATTTAGATTTTCCGGGAACTCCACCGTTCGTATTCCTGTAGTTGGTGATGCAGTGAATGCACCCAATAGCGCCACTTATCCATACATAACCATGGTATGGGGTCATTCGAGATGTCACTGCTCCATGACCATACGATACCGATGAGAAGACTCATAAGACTGCCAAAAAATAATGGCCATAGCTCATACATGGCCATGACGTCCATCTATACATGTCTACATAGAGTAATCCAATCCGGTATTGGATTCAAATTTGAATTTAAAAGCGATGGATTTTCGCTATTCACCAGGTTCATGGACAAACCCTACCATGTGTTGCTTCTTTGTTACTTCTTTAGGTGGCCTGTGGTTCTTGTATGGAAGGCAAGCAAAACGGAGCTAGCCTTGAGCAGAGTTGCAAAATTTATAGAGAAAGAGGTGAAGTTCCGTAGAACTGACAGTAAGGGAATATGGCATGGAAGTCGAGTTGGGCACCAGTATAGAAGGACCCATTGCAGGATTGTTGATCTTTTGGTCAGTGAGGCATCGGATTATGGATCTGAGCTTTTGCAACTCTTCTTTAAACCTGGGCAGCTCAGAAACTTGGAGGGAGGATACATCTGCAACTCTTCTTTAAACCTGGACAGCTCAGAAACTTGGAGGGATGATACATTATTATTGTTTTGCACGCCTTGGGATCCTTTGTTCTCGCTGATGATCATCTTCTTTTGCTCCTTCACTTCATTAGCCAATGTATTGTAGGTATCTGATTTCTTTTGCATTTCATCATTTTCTTGTGGATATCCAATTACAGCTTTGGATCATCTGCCCATATATCTGTTCATTAAAAAATGGATGTTGGTGGATCCAAAGGTAGTGGCTTTCCCGCCTCCGAGAAGATAATAAACCCAATCTGGGCTTCACACAAAACATGCAATTCGAATGTTTTCTTCATAATTCCCGCTTTTCTCTTTGAAAAACACTACTGCCTTGCACATGGGCCATTTATTTTCACCGTTCCCCTCTTCGTTCTCGTCATTTTATTTTCGTTCAGATTTAACAATGACGAATCTGTAAAATCAAAACAACAAAATACTGCCATTCATTCATTCCAGCAAAGGAGTAAAAAATTTCAAGCTAATTAATGAGTTCTTTACCAAATCTGGAAATATTTTCTAATCCAGTAAGTAAAATAAATAATTAAATATGTTCATCATGAATAAATTGAAAATAATAATGTTATTTGAACTTGAAAATAATGAAAAAACTAAATTTTAGATACATAATAATACTACTATCTGAATTGGAAAATATCAGAAAGGATTTCAGATTGATAATAATACCACTGCGTGTAACCTGAGATTAGATTGATAGATAATAACACCACTGCCTGAATCGAAGAATGCATAAGAATGGTTGAATTGAATGGTATTTCTACTTGATGTTTCAGGTGCTAAATTGAATGGTATTTTTTCTTGATGTTTCATGTGCTTAAATACAATAAGTCCCTGCATTAAACATCCAATAATATATTTTGCAGCGCTCCTTTTTTTAATATGGTTTTATTTTTGGATTTGTAATATTTTTGCGAGATTTGTTGAATATGTAAAGTGCTTCCTTGATGGCCATGCACGCACGCTTGAGAATTCTGGACTGGACTGCCTAATGATGGAGTAAGGATGGAGTTAACTACCTCGCAATTTCAAAAATATCAGTTGTATAGAAAAAGGAACAAACACTCTTTCTTTGTTTGCATTGAAATCCTATTTACTCGGAGCTTTGACTTGAAATGAATTTTATATAATATTCGGCTGGCAATTTTATTATTGACTGATGCTGGATGTAAGTTGTAAGAAAACTGAATGGAGCTATATTTTTTTATTAAAAAAATAAAAATTGAATGATTAAACTTTATATAAGATTTGAATAAATGATTGGACGTATCTGAATGGAGTGATATATATATTTTTAATTATTATTATTATTTTTAACTCGAACGGTTATGAGATTTATTTGATAATGAGCGATGAGGTTGGGCTAAGTCCTAACCAACCTTTAGTACATACTGCTAGCATTTCCCTCTTACATTCTGAATTACAATTATGGTATGCAGCTTTGAATAGGTATTTCATCATTTACACTGAGTTCTCCTTTTACCAGGAGACAACTTTTGTTGGCATAAACGTGAGCTTCTTTGTTTGACTCTCTTAGTATGTGAAAGCATTTGAAGGAGGTGAATTCTTGAAGGATATATTGAGTAGCCTTTGCAGTTTTTTGTTTAGCCGGCCATCATTGAACTATCCTTTGAGTACATCATTTTTGTGATTAAAATATTTCGGTGAAAATCACATCAAAATAGATTTGGTCTATGCGTTTTGAACCAGCCAGTGTGGTTCATGATCAAGATGGAAAATCTCATCAAGTAACCCTTTAAATAGAAAGTAAAGCTCCCACTAGCCGTTTGTAAAATAACGGCTAGTTTGACTCAAATCAAATTAATAATAGTTAATTTATTTTATAAAAAGTAAATCAAATGTTTAAAGTTTATAATTTGAATTTTATATATTTATATTTATTTTAGTAAAAATAATAATTATTAATTTAATATATTTTGAAGAATAAATAAATGTTTACTATTTATATATTTATTTTTAGAATAATAATTATTTATTTGTTTTTATTTTTATCGAATAAATTAAATGTAAAAAATAATTAAATAATACTTATAGTTTGAATTTTTATATTTATTTTATTTTTATTAGAATTTCCGAGTCTCCATAGACTTGCAGCTCCTTGTGTCTTCTTTCTTTGGAAATTTGGTAGGCTTTTATCAGACTCAACAGTTCCACTTGATTATTTGTACGATGTCCTACGCCCCAGCTGTAGGACACACTTGTATGACCATCAGGAGTATATAGGACTCCCCCAACACCCGCGATCCCATGGTTGCCCTTGGATGCTCCGTCAAAGAAAAGCGTTGCTGTTCCTTTCTTGCTCCACCATCTTTGGAAGATTTCATCCTTGTCTCTTAGTCTCCACTCTGAGTTATGTTGAGGTTTTTTTTTTATTTGATTCCTGTGTCGAAATACATAAGTACCCAACCATGTTTTTTCCTCAAGATGCAATGTAGAATCAGGTTTAAGGACTTTGGTGCTTAGTGTTTCAATAAGGATGCCTTTTGCTTTCGCAACTACATTGATGGGTGTGTAGGCATTGTTGTTGAATAACTATTCATTCCTGGCGAGCCAAAGTTTCCAACATACGTACTTGGGAATGTTGATCCAGACCTGGGCCCAAAGAGATTTGTTGCTGAGGGTTGGAGAATATTTGTCCTTCAATGTTTGATAGAGTTATTTTATAGAGATTTTGGAGGGGACTGCGACTTTGCGACCATGGAGAGTAAATGTCTAGACTTTATTAGCAAAGGGGCAGTCCACAAAGAGATGGTCAATGGATTATGAGGATTGCTTGTAGAGAGCACACCTGTGTGGCCCAACTATGCCTCTTTTTAGCAGATTTTCTCATGTCAATATCTTTTTATGCATAAGTATCCAGAAAAAGAAATTTATTTTTGGCAATGCCAATTTGTCCCATACCTGTTTCCAAAGACTTGTAGGGAGGTGAGTTTCTCGCTGTGTTTGCAGAAATGCGTAACCTTTAGTAGATGTGTAATTTACCAAGGGTCCCCAACCCCACTTATCTTCAGCATTTCTGTGCACTGGGGCAACGCCCTTGAGCTTGGCCTTGAGCGATTCTGCCTATTGAGAGAGGTGATCTGGCACGCTGTTGAATTTCCATGCAACCCAGTTGTCGTCCTCATCCCAATTAGATATGTCATATAACGTTTTGGAACCTCTTCTATTCAACAGCTCATGGAATTCAGCTAGGGAGGCGTTGGTTTCAATCGGGGCATGGCCCATAATTTTATCAGTCCAAATTTTGGTTCTTCTGCCGCTTCCTGGTATGCGATATAGATGCTGGGAGAAAAATTGAGTTCCTTTGGTGCATAGGCTCCATAGTTGCGTGCATTTTCTACTGCTGGATTCCTGCAAATTTCTTAACGCCGCTACTGGAATGTATTTGTGCCTGAGTGTGCGGCTTGTTGGGTGTGCTGGATCGTTGTGCATCTTCCACAGTAGCTTGCAGCCCAGTGATATGTTTGTGAGACTCGGATCTCTGATTTAGAGGCCGCCCTCACACAGGGAGCATTTGACTATTTCCCATTTCACCAAGTGTAATTTACGTTGGTTGCCTCTTCCACCATGCCACAATAAATCTCGCATTAAATTATTTATCTGCGCAGTGATCGATTTTGGGGCCAAAAGATATGGGGCTTGGTAGATTGGTAAAGTAGAGAGAACTGATTTGATCAAAATTAACTTACCTCCATATGTTAACCATTTCCCTCCCCAGGCATCGATTTTCCTTTTGATTTTAGTTAACAATCCCTCCCACAGTGTAGATATGTTTATCCCCAATGTGAGAGGTAGCCCAAGATAGCTTATCTTGTCCCATTTCGAGAATCCATTGAATTCAAGGATTCTGGCAACTTTCTGCAGCTCCGTCTCTTCCACATTCCAACCGTAAACTACACTTTTCCTTTCATTAATCAATGCACCAGAGACTCTGCAATAAGCTTGAAGGGTAACTTTGAATGCTGTGGCTATTCTACAGGAGGCTCCTCCCAGCATGAGGGAGTCATCAGCAAAAAGAGCATGGTTTATTGGGTCAAGCTCCTTCATTATTCTCAAGCCTGGGCCGGCTCCTTCTTCCTTTTCCTTCTCCAATTTTCTGCTAAGAGTGTCTACCAATATTATGTATAGGAAAGGAGAGAGGGGGAATCCTTGCATCAACCCCCTCATTGCTTGAAAGTAACTTGTTGGCCTCCCATTTACCAAGGGAGCGATCCAAGGATTGTTGGTGCATGCTTTAATCAAATGGACGAATTCTTGCAAGAGTACGAAGGCTAGAAGAACCTTATAGAGGACTGACAAATTTACCCTGTCGAAGGCGTTGGCCATATCCATCTTAACTAGCATGCCTTTCTCTTTTCTAAGATTGCTGGATTGCATGGCTTCCTGTACCTGAATTACGTTGTCCAGAATGTGTCTTCCTTTAACAAAGCCTCCTTGCGAATTGGATATGAGGCTGCCAAGGAGAGGCTTTATTCTGTTGGCAAGAAGTTTTGCAATAATCTTGTATGAGGCGTTGCATAGAGAAATAGGCCTGAACCTATCAAAGGAACCGGGATTTGATTCCTTTGATATAGGGGCTAAAAAAGTAGAATTGGTACTTGCTCCCATTTTTTCATTTAGTAGGAATCCTTTGATCATCCTAACTAGATTTGTTTTGATTATATCCTAGCATATCCTATAAAAGTGAATGGTGAACCTGTCCAACCCGGGAGCTTTATCTGGTTCCATGGACCAGATAATTTTGCTGATGTCTTCCTCATTGATTTGATTCATAAGGGCTGTATTGTCTTCCTTATTTACCAAGGAGGGAATGTTTTTAAGGAAATCTGTGTTGTCCTCTTCGTTACCATCATCTCCTTTGCTATAGAGCTTTTGGAAGTGGGAGGCAACGACATCTTTAATTTGATCTATACCTTGGCAGAGCATCCATTCTGAGTTTGTGATCTCCGAGATGTGGTTGCGGTATAGCCGGGATCTACGTTGTTGATGGAAGTAGGATGTGTTTCTGTCCCCATCTTCTAGCCAAGGGCTACGGGACTTTAACCTCCAGTATTCTTCTTCATTCCGGAAGGCTTGAAAGGAGATGCATTGAGCAGCTTACTCTTTATCCAATTCTATTTTTGTGATATATGTGATGTCCATTTCCATTTTTAGATTTCCCAAATGTTGCATTGCTTCCTTTCTTTGGCTGTTGGGAGCAGTTGTAGGTAGTTTGCTCCATTCCTTAAGAGCCTTTTTTTGTGCGTTTTAATATTTTTTCCCATACATAGCTGGGGGACCCACTGACCATGGTGGCCCAAGCCTTTTGAACTGTCTCAGCAAACCCACTTTTTTTCACTCCATAAAGGGCTAAATCTGGAAGGGATTGGGCCTAGATTTTCTTCCTCTTCCAACGAGAGGAGGATGGGTTTATGATCAGAGGTGAGTTTGGGAAGAATGGTTGAGGAGATAAGCCTTCTTTCCATCAGCATATTGCTTTGTAGTAAGAACCTATCCAATCTAGCCAAGATGCGATCATCCCCCGTCCTATTGTTGGTCCAAGTATATAGTCCTTTCTTTGGTTTAAAATCCATTAAATCCCACTGCAGCATTAAGTCTTCTACCACATGTATCATTTGGTCTTTACTACTTCTACCTCCTCTTTTTTCTTTTGCATTCATCACTATGTTGAGGTCTTTGGGAATGATAATATTATTTGGGGAGTTCATTTCTAGGAATTAATTTATTGATTGCCAGCACTCTTTCTTTTTTGCATACATTACTGGAACATATAAATTGAAGAGAGCGAGGGTTAACTTACTTGGTATGTGTTTCAGCTCGGTATATCTCTAGTGCTGGGTATTGAAGGAGCTAACTAACCTGAACTGATATTCGTGCCAGAGGTTGGCTATTCCTCCTGAGGAACCCCTTGCACTTACGGATTTCCCTGCGTTATTCTGCCATTTCTTTTTGTTGATCTCTAGAAGGGCTTGCCCTTCAGTTTTTTTCTCTTGGAGCATGAGGATATCTACTAGTTCTGTTTTCATTATATCCATGACCACTTCTATTTTTGATGGGTTTCCGAGTCCACTACAATTCCAAGAGACGATTCTCATTACTTACTATTGGGGGTGGACAGAGCTCATCCCTTTGAAGGCCTTGTTCTAGTGCTCCTTCCTATTGAAATTTCTATTGTTGGTTGGCTTCCTTGGGTCTTTTGTCTTTCTGCTTCTTCCTCCCTTGCTTCTCTACAGGACTTTCTTCCTGCCCTTTTAGCAGGTCTTTCAAGGATCTCATCCTCCAAAGAGCTTGGCGATTCATAATTTTTTTCCTGGCTATGTCAACATATGAGGGGGATGGGGAGACTTCATGGATTATTATCTGCCCTTGTTCCTCGCTTGGTTTTCCATTGGAAGGAGGCTGTGGTTGCTCATTGCTTTCTTTGTTTGTTTCTGCTGCTGCTACTTCTTTTGCGAGCTCTGAGGTTTGGATCCCTGTTGTCAGCGTAGATTTGTTGGTCCCTTCTCCTTGATCTTGGCCTGCAGACGTGATTGTGCTTTCTTTATTGGACCTTTGCCTCGGGGTTTTGTAGTCCCTGTTTTTTGCACTTTAGTCCATTGATCTATTTTCTTGTTTTCACTTTCTTCCGCATCCTTTTTTTTTACAGTGCCTTGCGAAGTGGCCATATCCATGGAAGTGCTGACACTTGAATGGTAGCTATTCATAGTCTAGTTCCTTGATGTGCGTCCAGTCTGCGATCGTTAGTTTTATTGCTTCCGGTAACCCTACTTCCAGATCTACCTCCACAAAAATCTGTACACAGGAGTACCGATCTTTTCTAACTGCTTGATCTATGTAGTTTCCAAGCGAGTTGTCGATGGTTTGCAAGGATTTCTGGTTCCAACAGTGCAGTGGAAGATGTGGTAGGCGAACCCAAACTGGGACCACGAAGGGCACATTTTGAGCTGGTCAAAGTCGGGAGTACATTTATTTAGATATAACCCTTGTGGTCCCATGAAGTATGGGTCCTTTCTGAAGATGAGGTTTTTATCTTCTGCATTTTTGAAGACGAATACAAAGTACCCTTTCCCTGCAAAATGGCTCTCGATCCCTTCAGAGATAAGCGGTGACCAATTTCTCTGTACCCAAGCCTCCACAGCTTTGGGGGAGGGACAGAGACCTGTGAAATGGCTAATGAGGCCTCTATTTGCCAGATTTAATGCCAATATGCATGTTTCATCCACCACCAGTTCGACTGAGGGTATACACTCAAGATTTTTAACAAATTTCTGCAGAGTTTCAGAAAGCGGTCTTTAGGTAGATCTAGCTACGAGTTTCTTGAAGGCTGCAAGGTCTGGCAGGGGGGGAGGAGGAGCAGCACCCCTGCCTGCATCCATGGAAGTGACTGCAATTTGAACGCATAGTACGACGCTGTCTAGGTCATGATTTTTTTTATAAAATAAAAAAGATTTGAATAATTCCACTTTATATAAAATTTGGAGAAATATCTAGAGTTTGATTAGATTAGTTTTAAAAAAATTAATTTAATTTTTTATTATCTTTATTGATGATGTTGATCATTACATTGGGTTAAGATTAATGCTATTTATCGGATTTTAAGAGAAGAGAAAGAATCTAAGTTTGATTTTTCAAAATCTTAGATAAATGTTTTTCTGATTAATCACATTATTAGGAAGGGAAATAAGCACTCCAAGATTGCTATAGTTGGGAGTGTGGCAGATGTTAAGGAATTGAGAGCAGATATGAGTAAGAGTGAGGCACTCTAAGAGGAAGTGCTTTTCATCTCCCATGTACTTCCCGGTCTCACTCCGAAGCTCATGAGAACTAGTTCTTATAGATTTAAGTTGAGTTAAAACATTATTTATATATTAAATTTATAATGTTTTCCACAAAACAATTTTTATTGTTTTATTTTCAACTCTTCTTTAATAAAAAAAAGTTATACTAATTTTTTTTTTAGCAAAACAATTTCTATCGTTTTATTTTTAACTCCTCTTTATGGAATTTAAATTACTAATTTAATAAAGATGAAGCCTCACATAAACATTTAATAAAAATGAAAGTTCAACACAAACTTATACCACATAAACAAACTTATACCACATAAATGTTTCCAAGTATTTCCACTAATCATAATAGAAAATGTCTATGATGAAATGTACAACCTCCATAACTATTCTTGAAGAAAGTAAAACACATTTACTTTAAAACAAATCAAACCAATCCTCAATATTCACTAAACATTTTACAATTTACACCTTATAAATTAAATCATAAATTCTATAATTACGTCTTAAGTGGTCATTATTTGAAAACAAATTCCCTAATTGCCACTATTTATCTGTATCATTGAATCAAATGTTAGACGATTGAAAATATGTACACCATTAAATTAATAATTAATAATTAAAACACTAACTATTAGTTAAAATAGTTAAAAATATTAATAGTTAAGACATGGAACTGTATAAACCACTTACGAAAAAAACTGTATACATCTACCCCTTCTTCGCTTGCATTACTTTTGTGAGATTTGACCTAAAAAAAATTTCTTTTCATTAAGTAGGAGGGAATAAATTTTGCGAAGGTATAGTTGCCATGGGTTTTGAATCAGGCCATCCTCTTCATTAAAAAGGAGGGAATAAATTTTTGCGAAGGTATAGTTGCCATGGCACCTCTAACTGTATACACGTCCTTCTATTGTAAGGGTTGGCTGGAATCATTGCAGTTATATATAGTTATGAAAACTGTTGAAGCTGTATTATCATTACAGTTATATCATCCTGGAATTTTCTAGCTACTTCTACCTCTACAAGGGAGTGTGATGGGTTATGATGCTACTTCTGCGAGGGAGTGTGATGGGTTATGATATTTCTGGTTTTATTCCTCTTGTTATCATTGTCCTGAGATTTTATAGTTACTGCTATCTCTACAAGGGAGTGTGATGGGTTATGATGTGATGGGTTATGATATTTCTGGTTTTATTTTTTTATTATCATTATTATTTTGTTATTTTACTATATTTTTAAACTATACGAGCATATTCAAATTAAACATGGTTAGTATATCCAAATTTAAAAAAAATCATTTTTTAGGGTTTTGAGAGTGACACGGGAGCCTTAGAGGATGGGGATACGGAAATCTATTTTGAAGCTGTAACTAAAATTATACCTCTATAAGGGAGTGTAATGGGTTATGATATTTCTTGTTTTATTTCTTTAGTTATCATTATTATTCTGCCCAATTTTTTATTTTACTGTATTTTTAAATTATTCTAAACTAGTACAAGCATATTACAATTAAAAGTGGTTCATATACACCATAGGAATATCCAAATTTTAAAATTCATTTTTTTAGGATTTTGAGAGTGACGCGGGAGCCTGAGATAATGGGATGCCCAAATCTATTTTGAAGTTGTAACTAAAATGATGTAGGTTCACTATTAAACATTTGAGCCACTGAAATTATGGAGGTTCACCATTGATTTTTTTTCAAAAATTCAGAAGGTCACATCTATAAGTTATGGTCAATATCATCAAACTTAAGTAACATAATACTCACAATAATTTTAAAATTGAATTTAAATAATAATTATTTTCTATTTTTTTAATTTTTTTTTCCAAAAATTTATCATATTTTGAAATGAGATCAAATTGACAATGATATGTTAAATGTGGAATATGTATCCAAAAATAATTGTCATCAATGTTGTTTCCTTAGAAAAGTTTTGGTTTCCTCGGCAAATTTCTAGTTAATGCCTAGGATGGATAGAAGAGTTCTTATTCTTTATTTAGAATTAGATGGTGTGAAATATTTCATTTTTTTTTTTTTTTAATTATATAACTTCCCACAAACCATTCATTGATTTGTATCCAAAAACAATTGTCATCAATGTTGTTTCCTTTGCAAAGTTTTGGTTTCATGAGCAAAGTTTTGGTTAACGCCAAGGATATCTAGAAGACTTCTTATTCTTTATTTAGAATCAGATGGTGTAAAATATTTCAAAAAAATAAAATTAATTATATAACTACCCACAAATCATTAAAAGTTTCCACGACAATGATTAACATGACTAACTTAACAATGTAAAGAACTGTTAATAGTTTAACATGAAGTTTTGCTTTAAACCCATTCATCCAATGGAAGATTTTGAATAATTATATTGATTTTTTAAAAACATTATTAATATATTTTATTAATTGTATAAATAAAAATGTTTTTGAAACTAATGTTAAGATTTCATATGAATTTGTTAATTATAAATTTTTAAAAAATTGGAAAAGAAAATAGTGTTAATGATTTCATATGTATTTAGTGATAAGGTTTTTTCTTCCAATATTACTTAATATCATGATCATTTCAAAATATAATATGAAAATGGTTTAATTTGATTCAATGGATAATTTAAATTTAATTCTTCTAACCAATCTTTTCATTAATTTTTTTTCTATATGTAATGATTAATGAATCCAATTTAATATGACCCTATTCATCCAAAATTGAGAAAATAGTGAATTTACTCTTTTGCATTGACAATGGATTTTGAATAAATTATGAATTATTTAACAATCACAATAATTTTCAAAAGAAGTTCCAGTTAAAAATTTATTTATTTATAATTTATATTTATATTTATATCAAGTTTTCCATTTTTTTTCTTTATATTATGGTATATGATTTAGGTTAGAAAATGTGTTTCACATAAATTTGATAAGTTTATAATATAAGATGGTAAAGAATGGACATATACAATGTAGAAGATATTTTTAATGCTAAAATGTTAAGTATCTTTTTATTTAAATATATATATATATATATGATAAGATATATGACTAAATGCAAATAAATTATAAATATGAAAGACTCGATAGACCATACAAGTTTAAAATAAGTTTTCATGTTGATATTTAGTCATGGTCACATACAAAGTTTGATTGTTTTTTCTTCATAAATAGATGATATATACAAGAAGTTACAATACATATTAGTGTTTTGGTCACTAGGAGATGTAAGCCATATACACTTGAGGGGGCAATGCAAAGCACTAAAAAAGTTTGTTGCTAGTGTTAATGTAATTCAAAATGTTTCTTTACAATGTCAAAGATGATGTGGAAACAATGAAGATATTGAACATCATCACTGCACTAGAGTTTCTCATCAAAATTGTCTATTTTACACCAAATTTCACTGTAAGTAATGAACAATTGTGAGTTGATGTCTACCTCATTTTCATATAATACGTGATTATGTTTGAAATTTGTAAGGTTATGATGCAAATTTAGATTTGGAAATATAGTCATATCCATCATATTGTTCATGAATTAATATTATTTTATTTAGCTTATCTAATGTAATCTACTATCTCTATTTTTTCAAAATTTATCAAATACAAATCTATCAAATATTTTCTATTGGAACTTGAAAGACAATCTTGAAAATCTAGAGACAATCTATGTTGGCAAGGTTATAAAACCTGCCGATTTGGCATAATGCAAGTAATTTTTATTTTAACTTCTAGCTTTGAATGTCATTTTGTTTATTATTTTTTATCTTCAATAATTTTTTAAATGTCGTGATTCTTCTCTGGTTTATGTTTTACGCCGTTTCCTTTGCAACATTTGGTGAAATTGCTAGTTAAAATTAAATTAAAAACTTTTTAAATTCAATAAACCAAATCAATAGTTCACGATCAAATCATTGGTAATGACTACCATCCATTTAGACATTATTTGTTTTCATCCAGTAAATCCATGATATCTGGAGGAATGAGCAGAGTTAAACCAAATTCTCAACCTCATTTATTTGATGACATGGAAAAATAACCCTTAAATGTATGTTTGTTGTTGGTTGCAAATCCATTGCATTTCTTACTTTTACGGCGAAGTAGAAATATTCTAAACACATGACTAAAGTCGACTTAAATGAAAACAAAAAAATGTGAAAGTGTTTGATTATTTTCCAAGTCATAATGCAAATTTGTAGCGGGGAGGTTAGAAAGTAATTCAACGTTGTTATTTGTTTGACACACTATTCTAAGTGACTCCATTGACTAAAATGAAAACAAAAAAATGTGAAAGTGTTTGATTGTTTTTGAGGTCATAATGTGAATTTGCAACAAAGAGCTTAGAAAGGAATTCAACGTTGTTATTTATTTGACACAATGTTGTAAGGGACTCCATCTAGATTTATTGATCTTTCTAGAAATACAATTTTATTACTCACCAATATGTCAGTTCTATCTTGTGCACATAATATCAACAAGCAATAGAATCATGTACCATAAGAGCTCGCAACTATGATTGGGAAAGGCCACTATAAGAATGCTATCAACAAACTCCCAATGTAGAGTTTTGGAAAGGCCAACCTAGGCATTATTGATATTTCTAGAAATATAATTTTATTATTCACTAATGTGTTATTTCAATCTTGAGCATCTAATATCATCAAACAAAGAGTATTTTCAACTATAGAATTTATAGACATAATCGTTGCAATAACATTATATGGAATTATTTATCTATATGATAAAAACATATTTAAATATAACAAAAACAAAGTGTAGTATTTTAAATTAATTGAAAGTTTCACAAAGAAATAAACTGAAAATTAGAGATTATAGAACCTTCTCCTTCAAATATTATTGCAAACCATATGCAATGTAATGGTTATACCAAGAAAATTTAAGATACATTCTACTAGATGTTGGTCTCTTCCATAAAATAACATTAAAATATTAGTGCAAAGAATATGAAATGTAACAATTATACCAAGAAACTTAACATACAATCTATTATATGTCGCTCTCTTCCATACAATAACATACATTCTAGAGTATATGTTTCTATCTTCGATATAATATTTTTGTGGAAGCTACTCTATGGAGTTGTACCATGTCTGCTCTTGCGATTAATTAATCTGATTTATGGAATTGGTTTGATCACTCGCATATTCATTAATCAATCTTGTCATTAATTTCATCCATGCCTTGGATGCTTCTCCACTAAGCTGAGCTAAACGAGATTACACATTTCGGCTGTGGAAGGGCCCACCTTGTACGATTGAATTTTTTGCTGAACCATTTGATGATGAGGATTGAACATTTGGGTCATGGAAGGACCTACCCCCCATCATTGATTTTGTTTCTGAACTAGATTTCACATTTGGGTCATGGAAGGGACCACTCCTTACGGTTGAATTTGTTGTTGAACCATTTGATGATGAGGATTGAACATTTTTGTCATAGAAGGGCCCGCCCCCCATGATTGAATTTATTTTTGAAAGAGACTGCACATTTGGGTCATTGAAGGGCCTGCCCTCAATGCTTGAATTTGTTGTTGAATGAGAGTGCACATTTGGGTCATTGAAGGGCCCACCTCATACGATTGAATTTTTTGTTGAACATGATTGCACTTTTGGATCATTAAAGGGACCACCCCATACGATTGAATTTGTTGCTGAATATTTTTATGATGATAATTGCACATTTGGTTCATGGAAGGGCTCACCCCCCACCATTAACTTTGTTGTTGTTGAAATTTTTGATGTCCGGAATCTACATACCAGTTGGAAGGACATGATTTATCCATATAAGGAGACATAGTTTGAGGTTGCAAAGATTTATCCACATTATAAGAACCAAATTAAGGTTGCAGATACTGATCCAGAGGAGGGAAGTGAGAATTGGGTTGCACATATTGATGTACATACGGTAATTTGGGTTGGGTTTGCAAAGATTTATTTATATAAGGAGGGAACTGAGAGTAGGGTTGCAATGATTGATGGAATGAAGACTAGGGATGTAAATATTGATGGATATAAGAGTTTTAAGATTGAGGATGCAAAAGGTTGAATATTCATAAAAGGATTTTGAGAATGGTATTGCAAAAACTGATCCTAGGGTGGCACAGATTGATCCATACAAGGGAACTAAGCCTGGGGATGACGTTGAACAAATTTACTGATGTAAGGGTTTTGAAATTGGGGTTTCAAAGATAGATCGATATGAGGGTTAGGGTTGAGAGATTGGGGTTGCACAAATGATGGATCCATATAAGGTAATGGATATTTAGGTTGCAAAGATGATGATGATGGAAAGGGTAGAAATGACATTGCTGTTCTATTTATATTTTGTTTAAAAAATTTTTTTTTTTATAATTAGAACAATTAAATAGTATTTTTACATCAAATTTTTTTTCACCAAGTTAGAATGTTTATATTCCTTTCAATCTCAATGAGTTTTTAATAAGTAATGATTTTATTTTTTATTAAAAATATTATTTATTTATCTGTCTCTAGCGCCCACCCCCCCACACACACACACATATTCCTATATTTCACAAAAATACATTTTTAATAAAATCCAACACAAAACCATGTTAACTCTGGAACTAAAGTGTCAAGAGGGATTAAATCTCTCAATATGAAAACTTCTTTTTGACTACAAAACTAAAAAATGTTTGATTCCTCACATCCTCTCATCACTTGGTAGATCCTTAATTAATATGGATCTATTCTCATTCTTAATTTAATATTATTTATAATATATATATATATATATTTCACATCTCTCTATATAAAGCTAGTATTTGAACTATTTTGTTTCTTTAGTTAGTGGTTATGTCATGCATAGTTGTTTATGATGAATATAGCTTGGCAAGTGGGCTAATTTTCCATGTTTTTTCAAAAAAAATATTCACTAATTTCCATATTTTCTAAAAAATTATTCACCCAAAATTTATGGAATTATTTTTTTTACACTAAAAATGTCAATATTTTATAGATACAACATAAAATAATTAGAAATTTCGATACTTTTACAAATATATCGCCTATCATTTTATAGTTTGCATATTAGGAACTAGAAATATTCGTCAAGTGTTCTAAACTTTAAGAGAAATTTTCATTTTAAAAATTTTCCTTGGAAGAGAGCATGTATTATGTACATGATATTGATGTAAATGTTTCATGTACATGAAATTAATCTTATGCATTTTGTTTTTACAAATAATTGATTATTGTAATTTTTGAAACAATATCAATTTAGAAATTCACTTGGGAGTGCCAAGATGGGCGAGGGTGACTTATAGAACCATATTCTAGATAAATCATGATTCCATTTTTGCATTATGTCATTTATGGGCATGAGATTCCACTATCTATGTTGGGAATGAAGTTCCATTTTGTAAAAAAGAAAAACTTATAGTTGGACAAATTTTGAATACAAATACATGAATTTAGACTTGTATTTATGACAACATCTTCATTGAATTTTAAATTCATGATGTCAATTTGATGTTATATTTTATGAATGTTATATTATATACTTACCGAATCTAAGTATACAAGGAGGTTAAAGTTGTGCACAACTTTTGTATATTCACATATATGGAAGTTGCGTATATATGTAAGTTGTGCATATCTTTTGTATATGCTTATATACTAGTGTTGAGCATATATATATATATAAGTTTTGTGCATCTTTCGTAATACGTATATGCAAGTCTCTATATATTCACAACTTCGGTATATGCACATATGGGTATGTGCATTTATAAAATATATTTGCACATATACAGAAAATATACACATTTATGGAAGAAATGCGGACATGCAAAAAATATTCTCATATATAGAAGTTGTACATGTACGAAAGATGTGCAAGTATGAAAGTTGAACAACTTTTATATATGTGTATATTTTGTATCGCATATATTCCATATATGCATATCTTCTATATATGTGCATATATTATGTATATGTGTAGCTTCCTTATATGCACATATCTTTCGTA
This sequence comes from Pinus albicaulis, assembly GCA_034641835.2. Classification (NCBI taxonomy): domain Eukaryota; kingdom Viridiplantae; phylum Streptophyta; class Pinopsida; order Pinales; family Pinaceae; genus Pinus; species Pinus albicaulis. The sequence goes on from JAXQQM020076445.1 coordinate 143,738, forward strand.
TATGTGCAACTTTCGTATATGCATATATCTTCCGTATATGCACATGCTTTGTAAATACGCATATCTTTCGTATATGTGCTTCTTTCATATATGTGCATATATTCTATATATGCGCATATATAGAAGATATGCACATATACATAATATACACATATACATAAGATATTCACATATATAAAAGTTGAGCATATACTGAAGTTGCGAATATATAGAGACTTCTGTATGCATATTATGGAAGTTACACACAACTTTTGTATATGCACATATATGGAAGTTGCGTATATATTTAAATTGTGCATATCTTCCATATATACACATATCTTCTGTATATGTGCATATACAGCAACCCACATATACAAGAGTTGAGAATATATATAATTTTTGTGCAACTTCTGTATATCCGCATATCTTCCATATATGGGAAATTTCTATATATGCACATATCTTCTGTATATGCGCAAATCTTCCATATATGCGCAACTTTCATATATGCACATATCTTCTGTATATGCGCAACTTATGTATATGTGCAACATCTATATATACACATATGGGTATGTGCATATACAAAAGATCTTTTCATTTATAAACGCTGCACATATATAGAAGATATACACATTTACGGAAGATATGCTCATATATATAAGTTGTACATGTATGAAATCTATGCATATACAGAAGTTGCACAACTTTTATATATGTGCATCTTTTGTATCTCATATCTTCCATATATGGATGTATTATGTATATTCACATATATTCTGTACATGCACAAATTATTTATATTGCATATCTTTCATATATGCGCAACTTTTGTATATGCGTATATCTTCCATATCTACGCAAGTTTTGTAAATGTCCATATCTTTCGTATATGTGTTTCTCTCATATATGTGCATATATTTTGTATATGCACATATACGGAAGATATATTCCTATACATAAAATGCATATATACAGAGGATATTCACATATACAGAAGTTGTGCATATACAGAAGTTGTGTATATAGGTAAGTTGTGCATATATAGAGACTTGTGTATGCATATTACATTAGTTACACACAAATTTTTTATATGCACATATATAGAAGTTGCATATATATTTAATTTGTGCATATCTTCTGTATATGCACATATATTTTTTATATGCACATATACAAGAGTTGAGCATATATAGAAGTTTTTTGAAACTTCCGTATATGTGCATGTCATTCGTATATGGGAAAATTTTGTATATGTGCATATTTTCTCTATATGCACAACTTCTGTATATGTGCATATGTTTCGTATATGCACATATATTTCGTATATGCAAATATATAGAAGATATGAACATTATGGAAGAAACAGATATATGAAAGTTACGCATATACATAATTTAAGCATATATGGACATGTGCTTATCTTCTATATATTCACATATCTTCTGTGCATGTGAAATTTCTGTATATACATATATCTTCTATATATGCATATAATACAACATGTATATATTATGTGCCTATAATAAAGAATTGCATATATAGAAGAAGCATATAGATGGAAGTCATTTACACATACGAAAGTTATGCATGTATGGAAGACATTCGCATAAATAGAGGTTGGAGTTTTGTGCAATGCCAGTATAAGCACATTTCTTCCATATATGTACAACTTCCGTAAATGCACATATATTCTGTATATGCACAACTTCCGTATATGTGAAAATCTCCTGTATATGCACATAACTTCTTCATATGCACAACTTATTTATATGCGTATACACATAAGTTGCGCACATATCTAAAAATTGGGTATATACAGAGGTTGGAGTTGTGTAAGGGTATGTTCATATATAAAATTTTCCCATATACGGAAGATATGCACATTTATGAAAGATATGTGCACATATGGAAGATATGCTCATATACATAAGTTTTACATGTATGAAAGATGTGTAAGGCTCCCACCTCTCCCAAGTATGATTCTATGTTCAAATCACTTGAGGCTTTAGATTATGATGGTAGGGAAGAAAAACCCATTGAATGCAATACTTCATCCTCCCTCTTGCCTATTGGTCATCATCTTGAGTCTTCATCAAGTGATTCCATCACCTATTATCATATGATCTAAATTGGAAGTGATCCCTTTCCCCCTTCCAAGCATAGTGCCAAATGAGCCCCTCATTGATTATACTTTATCTCCTTGGGCACCCCCTCAGGATCCTAATAAATCTATAATATCCCATTTTCAATGTGATCATCATGGGAAACATATGTGTGTTTCTCCATCTCCTCAGTCTCCCTTCCTTAATAATCATAACATCACGAAGGCCATAAAATATGACATAAATAATAAGGACCATGGATCATTCGTTTGTTGAGATGTGACTACTCCATGACTATATGATAATGATGAGAAGACTCACGGCCATAACATACATGAGACTACAAAAAAATAATGTTTGCGGTCACACATGGGCATGATACACATGATCCTATCCTTCTAAACATTTGTACATAACGTAATCCAGTCTGATATTGGATTTAAATTTTAATTTAAAAGCATGTATTTTATTCATATGGATTCCACAATTCACCGGGTCGACAAACCCCACCATATGCCGCTTCTTTTTTACTTCTTCAAGCATATGGTTCTCGTACAGAAGGTAAGAAAAATGGAGTTGGCGTTTATATTGACGTTGCACAAAACAATAGCCTCTATATATCCACATGTCTTTCGTTTATGTGTTTATTCTCTATATGCAATTATTTAGTATAGGCACAAAATATATGTAGGTTTTGTTATATGCATATATAGAAGATATGCGTATATATAGAAATTTCACATGCATAGAAGATATGTACATGTCCATATATGCTTAAATTATGTATATAAAAGCATCAGGAAATTGGACATCTATAAAAGTTATGCAAATTATGTACTTACACATCTTTCATACATGTACAACTTTTGTATATGAGCATATCTTCTGTATGTGTACATATCTTCTATAAACGTGCATATCTTCCATATATGGGCAACTTTCATATATGCACATACCCATGCACAACTCCAACCTCTTTATATACACAATTTTCAGATATGTTTGCAACTTCTGTGTATATACATATAAATAAGTTGTGCATATAAAGAAGTTATGTGCAAAACGATATGTGCATATACGGAATTTGTGCATATACAGAATATATGTGCATTTACGAAAGTTGTACATATACGGAAGAAATGTGCTTATACTGGACTTGCACAAAACTCCAACCTCTATTTATGTGAATGTCTTCCATACATGCATAGCTTTCATATATGTGTATATCTTCCATCTATGTGCTTCTTATATATATTCAATTATTTATTATAGGCACAAAAGATATGCATGTTGTCTTATATGCATATATAGAAAATATGTGTATATATGGAAATTTCACATGCAGAGAAGATCTGTGCATATATAGAATATATGCACATGTCCATATATGCTTAAAATATGTATATGCTTAACTTTAATATATGTGTTTCTTCCATAATGTGCATATATTCTATATATGAAGATATACAAAATATATGTGCATATACGAAAGATATTCACATATACAAAAATTGTGAATATAGAGAAGATATGCGCATATACGCAATATGCGCATATACAGAAGTTGCATAAAACTTCTATATATGGTCAACTCTTGTATATGTGCATATATAGAAGATATGCACAACTTAAATATATACACAACTTCCATATATGTGCATATACAAAAGTTGTGTGTAACTGTTATAATATGCATATACAATTCTCTATATATGGGCAACTTTCGTATATGCACAACTTCCATATATGTGCAACTTCTATATATATGCATATTCTTTGTATATATGTATCTTTTGTATATCCACATATCTTCCATATATGTGCATATACAAAATATATGCACATATATGGGAAAAACACATATACGAAAGATATGAACATTTACAAAACTTGCGCAGATATAAAAGATATACACATACATGGAAGATATACGTATATATAGAAGTTGCACATATATGAAAGATATGCGAATATAAGGAAGTTGCGCATGTACATAATTTATCCACATATACAAAATATATGCATATATGGAAGATATGAGATAAAAAACATGCACATATATAAAAGTTGTGAAACTTCCGTACTTGCACATATTTAATACATGTACAACCTCTATATGAGAATATATTCCATAAATGCGTATATCTTCTGTATATGTGAAACTTTTATAAATGAAAATACCTTTTGTATATGCACATACCCATATGCACATATATGGATGTTGCGCATATATAGAAGTTGCACATATAGGGAAGATATGTACATATACATAAGTTGCACATATACGGAAGATTTGTGCATATACAGAAGATATGTGCATATATGAAAGTTGCCCATATACAGAAGATATGCGGATATATGGAAGTTGCAAAAAAATTATATATATGCTCAACTCTTGTATATGTGGGCCACCGTATATGTGCATATATAAAAGATATGTGCATATACAGAAGATATGCATAATTTAGATATATACGAAACTTCCATATATGTGCATATACATAAGTTGTGCGTAACTTCCGTAATATGCATACACAAGTCTCTATATATTCGCAACTTCGGTATATGCTCAACTTCTGTATATGTGCAACATAGGTATATGTGCATATCCTCCATATATGTGTATCTTATGTATATGCACACATCTTCTATATATGCGCATATACAGATTATATGCACATATATGAAAGATATGAATATTTACAAAAATTGCGGATATACAAAATATATACGCATATATGGAAGATATACGCATATGCAAAAGTTATGCATATATGAGATATATGCGCATATAAGGAAGTTTCACATATACATAATATATGCACATATACAAAAGAAATGCATATATGGAAGATATGCGATATAAAAGATGCACATATATAAAATTTGTTCAACTTCTGTACTTGCACATCTTTCGTACATATAAAACTTCTATATATGAACATATCTTCCGTATGTCTGCATATTTTTCGTAATTGTGTATATTTTCCATATATGTGCAAATACATTTTGATTATGCACATACCCGTATGTGCATATACATAAGTTGTGAATATATAGATACTTGTGTATGCGTATTACAGAAGATGCACAAAACTTCTATATATTCTCAAATATTGTATATAATTATATATAGAAGATATGCACATATATGGAAGATATGCAGAACTTACATATATACGCAACTTCAATATATGTGAATATACAAAAGTTTTGTACAAGTTTAACCTCCTTGTATACTTAGCTTCAGTAAGTATATAATATAAAATTCATAAAATATAACATCAAATCGACATCATGAATTTAAAATTCAATGAAGATGTTGTCATAAATACAAATATAAATTCATGTATTTGTATTCAAAATTTTCCCATCTAGATGTTTTTCCTTTTTACAAAATGGAACTTCATTCCCAACATAGATAATGGAATCCCATGCCCATAAATGACAAAATGGAAAAATGAAATCATGATTGATCTGGAATATGGGTCTATAAGTCACCCTTTCCCCTCTTGGCACTCCCAAGTGCATTTCTAAATTGATATTGCTGCAAAAATTACATTAATAAATTAGTTGTGAAAACAAAATGCATAACGTTAACATTTACATCAATATCATGTACATAATATATGCTCTCTTCGAGGGAAAATTTAAAAAATGAAAATTTATCTTAGAGTTTAGAACCCTTGATGAATCTTCCTAATTCCTAATATGCAAACTATAAAATGATAGGCGATACATTTGTAAAAGTATTGAAATTTCTAATGATTTTATGTTGTATCTATAAAATATTGACGATTTTTAGCGTAAAAAATTATAATCCATAAATTTTGGGTGAATAATTTTTTATAAAATATGGAAATTAGTGAATCTTTTTGTTGAAAAAACATGTAAATTTAGCCCAGTTGCTAAGATATCTTCATCACAAACAACTATGCATGACATAACCACTAACTAAAGAAACAAACATGTTCAAATACTAGCTTTATATAGAGAGATACGAAGTATCTATAATATAAATAATATTAAATTAAGAATGAGGATATATCCATATTAATTAAGGATCTACCAAGTGATGAGAGGATGTGAGGAATCAATTTTTTTTTTTTTTGTGATATATAGGAATATATATGTCTGTGTGGGGGGGTGGGGGGGGGGGGGGGGTGTTGTGGGGAGGGAGGGAGGGCTAGAGATAGATAAATAAATAAATTTTTTAATAAAAAATAAAACATAAAAATTCCTTGGAGATTGAAAGGAATATAAAAATTCCTTTGAGATTGAAAGGAATATAAAAATTCTAACTTGGTGAAAAAAATTTGATGTAAAAATCAATTTAATTGTTCTAATTATAAAAAAACAATATTTTTTAAGCGAAATATAAATAGAACAACAATTTCATTTCTACCCTTTCCATTATCATCATATTTTCAACCTCAGTCTCCATTACCTTGTATGGATCCATTATCTGTGCAACCCCAATCTCTTAACCCTAACCCTGATATCAATCAATCTTTGCAACCCCAATTTCAAAACTCTTACATCAATCAGTCTGTGCAACGTTGTCCCCAGGCTTAGTTCCCTTGTATGAATCAGTCTATGCCACTTTGGGATAAGTTTTTGCAACACCATTCTCAAAACCCTTGTATGAATATTCAATGTTTTGCAGCCTCAATCTTAAAACTCTTATATCTATGTGGAGTTTAGTTCAGAAAAAAATAAGTGAGGAGGGGGGGGGGGGGGGGGGGGGGGGGGGCCCCCAGGTGGGGTTGGACCCTTCCATGACCCAAATGTTCAATCCTCATCAAAAAATGGTTTAGTGAAAAATTCAATCATACAGGGTGGGCCCTTCCATGGCCCAAATGTGCAATCTCGTTCATCTCATCTCAGTGAAGAAGAATCGAAGGCACAGATGAAATTAATGACAAGATTTATTAATGAATATGTGAGTGACCAAACCAATTCCATAAATCTGATTAATTAATCGTGAGAGTAGACATGGTACAACTCCATAGAGTAGCTTCAACAAAAAAATTATATCGAAGATAGAAAAATATACTAGAATGTATGTTACTATATGGAAGAGAGAAACACATAATAGATTGTATGTTAAATTTCCTGGTAAAAACGTTACATTTCATATGCTTTGCACTAATATTTGAATGCTATTTTATGGAAGAGACCAACATCTATGCACTGTCCCAAGTTTTTTGCTTTTAAAAATAAGCAGTCAAAGACTCTAAGGGTCAATTGGACCCAAGGGAAAATAAAAATTGTGGATATATTATACTAATTTACATTAATAAAATGAAAAAGGAATAAATGGTGCAAGGACTAGATACTGATTATAGATCAAGGATCCAAATCCATGAGGATGGATAATGATCATAAGACTTTCCCAGTTCTCCAAAAATCCTTGGAGGAAATAAATTAAATATAGAAATTTATATTGGAGATAAAAATCTAAAAAGCTACCCCAATAAAGAGAAAAATACTCGGAAGAGGTGGAATAAAGCTAGAAAGAAGAAAATATAGCTTTAAAGTACTTTTATGGAAGAAAAAAAAGGAAAGCCTAGGCACTCAGGAAAGAAACATCCTGATTTAACTAGACGCAGTTAAGGGAAACAGGCTGATGGGAAAGCAAGCTTAAATAAGCAGATTCAGGATAGACAAGGGGTTGTCTATTGCTGGAGAATTTGATCTCTGCTCTAGGGGAGCTATGGAGAAAGAGCTCAAAGGTTGGGTGGAAGCTAGTCTACATTAAGTGGTATGCACCAAATAATTTTATTTTTAAATTATACTTTAGTTTTGTTATGAGGTTGCTAAGGAAGTAAAGTAGTATAAATATATATATGTGTGTGTGTGTGTGTGTGTGAAATTATGAATCTGAATATGAGTCTATGCTGCGGAATTAAGGTGAATTAGAAATAAAGTTGGAAGGTCTGTACATTGAACATAATTGACTATAATAAAAATAGTCTGTCCTGTGTTGTTGTACAGACATAAGTCTGTAGACAAACAACTCTCAGAATTTCTAAACCCGGTATAAGGCTTAGAACTAAGGTTAGTTAACCCTCACAAAATTGTCATTTCATTAACAAATATGTTCTAGTATGATGTTACCAAGCTGTACATTATATTATGAAACAAATTCTAAGCAGAAACAAGTATGTATTAGATACAAAGGAATATACAATATAGTTAAACAAATTTATGTTCTGTAGTATCATTGAGTAAGATAAAGTACTAATTCAGAATTTATAGACAGGAAAAAGAAGATATATTTTCATAATGCATACGAATTTTTTTTTGGGGAAAATATCATAGCAAATATAAAAACAGTGCATGTGAAATGATAGTTATGCGAATTTTTGTGCTAGAAATTATGAATGTACAAATTTTGTTATGAGTTAAATAAATAAAGTAAAGAAAGTAAATAGACATATTTATCATAAATCTATAGCTTGTACTGGAATTAAAAGTGATACCAAACAATTTCAAGAACTAACTTCAGATTCTGTCCATTATGTTACATTGCTACAATAACATTCAAAATCAGAGTCCCTGGATGTACATATTCCAAATATATTTTTCAAAATGAATTTATACAAATTTAAAACAATGTTTATTGTAAATAAACTAACAAGGGCTCTTGAAGATTATAAAGAGGTTTCATATCGGAAAATTCCAAAATAGCATGTTGGACCAACCTGAGTGGAAACGAATCCATAAATTAGGCTCAAATGGGAATTAGTGGAATTTGGCATGTAAGATAGATAGGGTATAATGTACCTACATCAAATAGAGTCCATGAATTAGTTCGAGTCATAGTTATTAAAGATAATAATCGATTAAAAAGAAACACTCAATAGAAGTAGTGCATTTACCTTGGAATTTCAGCAGGAGAGTCCGACCTGCAATCATTACAAGATAAAAAAAATTATTAAATTTGTAAACTCTTGTTAGCAATACTTAGTGCAAAATAAAAAATATAATCGGTATATTGAGTGGTAAATACATAGTGAATATTTTGTAAAAAACCCAAATTCCTAACTATGGAATAAGTCTCGAAAATACAAAAAATTGTCTAGAGTATAGATATCTCCTTCAGAGATAATAATGAAGACATTTCTAATTAATATAATGTAAATTGCATATTTCTTCAAATGATGTAGGAACCTTCCTACATGGTAGAAGAAAAATGAGACCTCTGAAAGAGGCAGCCATTGTTCCAAATCATCCACAAACTTGGAGAAATTACTCATTGTAATATGTGAAATGGGTAGCTCCTATTGAGAATAAGTAAAACCTATAATAAACTTTGAAACATGGATATAAGATGACAGAGCGATAGAAACGTACTTGCAGAAAGGCATATAACAAGACTCGGAAAGTAGTAATGCCGAAAATCCCAGGCTTAACCTTAGTCCAGTTCTTGAGTTCACCTGTGCTGGAAGACAAATGGAATATGAGAAACCTTTGTTGAATAAAAGCTTCAACTGAAGAGATGGCTAGTAATAAATGAAATCGGCTTTACAAATGAAATTGTAGAAAAACAATAGTACGGTTAACTAAGTAAACTACTGATCTAGAATTATAAAAGGAAAAATTAACTCAACTAAAGCCATTTGGTAACAAATGAGTAAAGCGTTGAGAGTTTTAACCTCCTCTGCAACTTAGGAAACCATAGAAAAACTGAGATTACTATATTTATCAAAACTGTCAGATGAGATAAATACAGAGGGTAGTAAAACACTTAGTTGATTGAATGAAATAGATATTAATTAAACTAAAGGACTCAGAAATGTATATACTATAAATGAAGAGTGGAAATGAATAAAAGATGATAAAATGAAAAACCATACTTATTACTTGTGTGGGAGATACTTGTAGAGGGGGAGTTCATCGTTGAATGAAAACGTAGAAACAACACTACGTGAATTTAAGAATTTCACTACGAATTAATAACACTAACCATGGAATCCAACGTATGCTAATTCTAGACTTTGAAAGAAAAATAGATACAAGCATGATTTCAAAGCGAGAACTTGGAAATGAAAAATCGTAAACAAAACTGTAACTTTTTATGGAATCTCAAACCCTAGTTGCGGATACATCAAAACCCTCCACGCGTCGTCAATCCAACAGTCGAAGATACATTCCCACGAATAGATGGGTGGATTTTGAGAGCTGTCTAGATGAGTACATCAAATTTATTATGAAATGATCCCAAGAAATATATGGTGCAGGGGTGGATGCAAATTGGTTACGGACCATTCAAACCATACCTATTCACATTAATGTTAGAAGGGTTTTGGGAGTTTTCAGAATGATGTGGAGAGTCACAAGGGGAAGTAATGGCCATACACACTAACACAGTAGATACAACCCATAAGTCGAGATAATCGTACGATAATTTTTCTGTATAAATTCCTTAACCTTTCACATCTAACTGATATGTATATCTTATGTAGTGAGAACTGGCATACAAAGAAAGTCATCGAAGTTAATAATATATTTATGTGCATTCATATCTTGACAACGCAAATATATGTTAAAGGGTTATATCAATACCTTCATAGTTTTAAGAGGGTGAATGAAAGTTAATGTAATGACTCCTTCATAAAAAATAAGTAGATGATGGCATGTAAAAGGAATAAATTAAAAAAGGGTTTTAGTTATTTAAGTTAAATGGGAACATTATATTTATAATTTTGAAGGGAAAAGGATTATTAATACACCATTTCCATGTTAAATAAGGAAATATGAGTCTTTCTTAAAGGAAAAATTTAATTAATACTTTTCCAAATTGAATACTATCATAACCAACACATGAGTAAACAGTTACATAGTATAGCTAAGTCAATTTTTAGTGATAGAAGTACATCAAAATTTTAGGGAATGCTTTAGACCAAAGGTAATTCTAGAAAGGATTATCGAGTTAAATGAGGAACTCATTAAAGTTGGGGCAGTGTCCTCATAAGGCTAAAATTTAAGGATTTAGGGTTGAGTTGACGATTAACACTAGAAAGAATTCATTAAATTGAAATTTCTCTTATATTAATATAATATGGTATCATAGAAAATAAATATAGTCCTAATTTTTATTTAGGGCTAAGATATAGTCTATATGGATAGGGAGAGCTAGACTTGAAAAACGGTACCAATAAATTCACGTAGAACTGAGTGAATTGATAATTAGTTAAAGGAGAATTAAAGTATTACTCTATTTTACCTTAAGGTAAAATAGATGATTGGACCCTTAAGTACAAGATCTCAATGAAATTATAAAAGTGGGACTTTATCCCCAAAGGAATCTATGCTTAAAACATAAAAGGTTTAAAAGTATAGTGAAGTAAAGATCGTGATGAAAAAGATCGACAGATAATATTTTTCAGAAAGTGATGAATAATATTTAACAAACGGTGTGTAGATAAGCTGTATACTATAAATAAATAATATTTTTTTTTTTTTGGGAAACAGAGATGTTACAAATGGTATCAGAGCCCATGTTAAAACACTGGGCCATAATGTGTGCTCACACTAGAGAAAAATTTTATTGCTGTAAATTGTTTATTAAAATATTTTTTCACTAATGTTTACTTTTCTACACCGTGAAATAGTGCAAAACCATACAGCTGCAAACCATGAGTAAAGGGGATGAGCTGTATGTGGATCTGGATGGTGAAGAAAATCCATCAGATACTCATGCACCATTGATGGCTATGATGCATCTTATGCAAAGAGAAATGATGAAATTGAAAAACCACTCAGAAGAGTCCGAGGAGGATGAAACCTTTAGACAACAATCTAGAAGGAACAAGGAATTACAGGGTGAATTCCGAAAATTCAAGGCTCCTTCCTACGATGGAGAGAAGGAGGAAGATGTAGAAGCTTGGCTACTAAACATGATAAAGTAATTTCAAGTTTATGAATATGAAAGTAACTTGAAAGCTAGGCTGACTATCTATCAAATCCAAAGTAAGGCTACCTTGTAATGGTAGGAAAATAATTGATAGAAACTGTCACTTAAGAAGATGTTCATATTTAATCAGAATGACTGATAGTAGGATGGAAAAGACAAAGAATTTCAAGAGCTTAGGTTGGAAAAACTTATTATTTTGAGTTGTTATCAAACTCACCAACCTGCTTCGTTATTTTCTTTCTATACTAAAAGAAAAGGCAAAGATACGATGATGTTAAGAACTGTAGAAACATTTAAAATTATTAAGAAACTGATATATTACATGTACGAAAGTGCCTACCTACTAGCTATAAGAAGAATAATAAGGGATTCTGTCTCCTGAAATTCAGAAACAATAATACTGAAAATTTCTAATTGTAGGATAAAGTTATCTGCGATTAGCAAGAAATGAGAATGATGAAAGAGGTGGAGTGGAAGAATCACAATTTGATAATAAAAACCCCTCAAAGTTCAAAGGTAGGAATAATGAACCACTTATCATGGATTAAGTAATTTTAGAAATAGAATTTGATCAAGAAAGTTATATATAACTAAAAATTGTAGATATTCTATCAATATAGGTACAAAATCTGTTGTAGGACAATAGAGGTTAAAGACAATTGAAAATAAATTTATAGATATGCATGATAAACAACCTGTTCTGGTTGAGGAACTTAGATGTAGTTTAGCAAAAGAATTTTTTTTTTTCCAGCAAGATGGAATTGTGTGTAGAATGAACATATCAGATTTCCCAAGATTGTTGAAAGGTAAATAGGTATAAAATAACCTAAGTTAAAGTTAAATGGTTCATTTTTCAATTCCTATGCAGTGCTTATAGGAATGGGTTGATTATAAAATAGTGTCAGTACAAAGGACAACAAGAAAAGGCTGAAAAATGTATGTTGTAGGATTAAGAAATTCCTCACATATCCTCCTAAAAGGGAAGCTAATTTTTAATGAAGTTAAAACCATGTGTTCCACTATTCCTTAGAGTATACAGGCTGAATAACCCAAAAGTGTAAGAGTTAAAACTGCAACGATAAAAAGCTGCTGAATAGAAACTATGGAAGACCAAGTATATCCCTACTGGGAGCACTCGTAATATTGGTCAAAATGAAAGTTGGAACCTTCAAAATAAGTGTAGACTACTGAAAACTGAATAAACTGATGATCAAGGATGAATATTCTCTACTCAGGATAGGTGACTAATAAGTTATCATAAATTAAGAATGAAAGAAGAGCTGTATAAAGAACAAGATACATAATTTATGAATGAGAAATTGTATAGGATTATATTGATAATGTTTTGTTCCTTTATGTGTCAAGTAAACCAGAATATAAAGAACAACTCAGAATTGTTTTACAAAAACAATTCTGCAAAATTTAGAGGACATAAATGACATGATAGTCTTAACAAAAGGGAATTTTATAAAAAAAAATCAGTGGTTAGGTTGTGTAAATTCAGAAGAAGGATGAGTGGTGCACTGAGGAAAGGCTCAAGTGAGCATGAACTAATTAGTAGTCCTGATATTTCCACCATAAATCAACCGAGGGTATTGAAAAATAATATATGGGTAAAAGTATTTGTAATCTTAGCCTATACAAAAGTCTCTCTACAACAACAAGGAGAGAGAAAAAAATGATAGATTGAAAAAGGTCAAAATAAATTGAATAGTTAAAAGACTTAAACTAATAAATACTGTTTTTTTAAGATCCTAACCCAATCCAAGAAATGGTAAGTGGTACTAAGGCTTAGGCAAAAGGATTTTAGATAATATTATTACTCATTCTAAAGCATAGGATGAAGAAAAAATTTAGACAAATGAATGGAATTATACTGGGTATGTCTTAAGGTTTATGATAAAATGTATGTTCAAGGCAGTAAAGAAAATTACCTATAAAATAAGAAGGGGCTTTAATCCCAGAACAAATAAATCTGGAGTATAAATTCTTCAACAATATGAAAAATGTTAAGCAACCTAGGTGTTTGTCTTTCCTTAATGAATTTTAAATAACACTTCAAAACTGAAAAAGGGAAAGAAAAGGAGATTTTAGATGTTTTAAAGAGGAATGTCCTTAAAATTTGAAAAATATTCGAATAATGAAAGTTTTGACTGTGAATAAGTGAGGCAAATAGAAGGAGTGCAATAGTAAAGCAGGAAAAACCTCCAAGAAAAACTGCAATATGCTGAAATATTGATAGATATTTCAAATCACGAGGAACAAATAATTTCAGAAACAGAGGGTACATTAATAATGCGACCCCAATACATCAAAAATTTTAGAAAATATCATAGATGTCCTTAGATAGGACATACTATTGACTCTAATTAAATTCAATATTTAAAATAGGACATGTTTGACTTGGTATGAGGAAAAAGTAATGAAAATTCCTATGTGGAGAATGTTGATAAGAGACAATGAAACCTAAGTATCAGATCAAAATTTTAGATACTATTCCTATTGGAAATAGGAAGTTGGTCGATTTTTTTTTTTTGAAATTGGTTGGCTTCGAAACTGATTGACTTAGAAACCAACATTCATAAAACAAGTCAATGTATCCAAGACCGAAATGGTAAATTGATATGAAGTTTCAAGATGTTAGGTAATAATTGATACACTTGATAAGGTAAAGTTCAAGTGGAATTTGGAAACTGTGTTATATAAAAACTAGTACTAAGTTGAAATTGAACATGGTTATCACCATATGAATTGATTGAGAAAATTAATCAAATATTAAGTACATGAAGTGTATGTATGAACTAGAAAAAAAGAAAGAGATAGAACCTTAAGCAGAACCACTACATATGACAAAGTTGTCTTTCTAAATTCATGAACTTCTAATGAAGAGGTGTTTGTTTTATGAAGCAAAGTGTAACAGGAATTGTACAACTACGATAAAAGGAGTCAAGGTGAGAAAACGTGCATAGAAATCACCAAGGAATTCAAACTAGACCATGCATTTGTGAGGAGGAAGTCTTGCCGTAATACATGGAATGGTAAGTAGTTGTGAAAAAATTGCACTACACTACTATAAACCTTAAAGGGTTTCGCTAAAAAGTGACTTTATTGAAAACTATTAAAGTTCAGAAGATTATCATAATTTCTTCTTATCAATATATGTATATGATACTACTCATATGAGTTGATATGAACTATGGATGGGAGGAAGAAGGAAAAGAATATTCTTTCGAATATACTTCTTATACTGAAGTAGGAAGAAATCAAACTCCAGAGTATAGCAGTAAGCAGAGTAAAGATAAAAGAAGGTACTTGTACTCTGAAGAAACTGCTGGGAGCGAGAGGATAAGATGAAGGAGGAATATTCATGCCAAGTTGAGAAATCAACATTGAAATTGATAACGCCGAGGATGGTGTTTGGTTTTAGAGGGGGAATATGTAATGTCCCAAATTTTCTGTTTTTTAAAATAGAAAGTCAAAGACTGTAAGGGTCAAGTGGACCCAAGGAAAAATATAAATTGTGGATATATTTTATTAATTTAAATTAATAAAATGAAAAATGAATAAATGGTGCAAGGACTAGATAATGATTAGAGATCAAGGATCCAAATCCACGAGGATGGATAAGGATCATAAGAATTTTCCAGTTCTCCAAAAATCCTCGGAGGAAATAAATTAAATATAGCAATTTAGATTGGAGATAAAAATCTAAAAAGCTACCCCAGTAAAGAGGAAATTATTGGGAAGAGGTGGAATAAAGCGAGAAAGAGGAAAAGCTAGCTTTAAATTACTTTTGTGAAAGAAACAAAAGGAAATCCTAGGCACACAAGAAAGCAATATCTTGACTTAACTGGACGCAGTTAAGGGAAAAAGGCTGATGGGAAAGCAAGATTAAAATAAGAAGATTCAGGATAGACAAGGGGTTGTCTATTGTTGGAGAATTTGATCTCTGCTCGGGGGGAGCTATGGAGAAAGAGCTCGAAGGTTGGGTGGAACCTAGTCTGCCTTAAGTGGTATGCACCAGTTAATTTTATTTTTAAATTATACTTTAGTTATATTATGAGGTTGTTGACGAAGTAAAGTAGTATAGATATATATATATATATATATATATATATATATATATATATATATATATATATATGTGCAATGTAGGAATTTATAGGTTAAGTTCCTTAGATCAAGAACCAAAGGTCACTGCTCACAAACAGATCACAAATTAGTACACAAGTATAATCACATGGTTAAAACCCTTGAAGAGGGAAACAATCCACGACCTGAGCCAACGCCGCGACTTCAGGCAATTTATTAATATAAAAATAAAAGTTACATATGTTTCTCTCATAAACGGTTAGTAGACAAATGACCCTCCATGCTCTTTAAATAGAGATCATGGACCAATCGGGTGCTATGCCACGGATCAAGTGTCGTTAATACCGAGGAGAGAGATAACTGTCAGATCACTAAAAATCGTGTCTGTCGGATTATAAGTTACAAATATGCATGGTAAAGAAACACACTTTACCTAACTCTACACTAGACTAAGTTATTCGTAACTATTTCCTATGTTTCTAAATATCCTAACATCCCCCCTTAAGAACAACTTGGAATAGGATTGAAGGATTTACAAAAGGTGACACAAAAGGAGCCTATTTCCTATGTGTCTAAATATCCTAACATCCCCCCTTAAGAACAAATTGGGATAGGATTGAAGGATTTACAAAAGTGACACAATAGGGGAAGGAAGGAGGCATTAGAGCCAATCCCCCTTAATGACAACTTTCCTGAACTCCAAGCACAGATCGAAGTTTGGTAAACTTCGCTTCTGTGAGAGCCTTCATAAAAATATCGGCTACTTAATCATTGATGGGATAGTACTGCACTTCAAGAACACGATCATGAATGAGATTTCTGATGGCACTCTGATTATCACACCAAAGTGTAGTTGGATGCTGCTGATGAAGACCAAAGTCAGATAGGATCTAACGAAGCCACATGGCTTCCTTGCGAGCTTCAACTGCACTAGATACTCTACTTCTGCTGAAGAAAGAGATATGACACTTTGTTTCTTAGAAGACTAAGTAATAGGTCCCGAACCAAGAGTGAATACATATCATGTAGTAGACTTTTGATCATCGGGATCACCAACCCAATCAGAATCAGTGAAACCAATCAACAATGGAGATGCTCCTGCACTGTAATGAATCCCAAACTGAACTATACCTTGAATATATCGAAGTATTCTCTTAGCTGCTTTCCAGTGACTTTCATGAGGTTGGTGCATAAACCGAGCGACAAGACCAATGACAAGGGAAATGTCAGGATGGGTATGGGTTAGATACAGAAGTTTACCAACAAGTTGATGGTATAAGGTAGCATCAACTTTAGGGGTATTACAAATGACTGAAAGCTTGACTCCAGACTGAAAAGGAGAAGGGTATGACTTATAGTCTTCCATGTGAAAGTGGTGTAGAAGATCACAGGCATACTTGGATTGAGAGAGGGTAATGCCTTCCTTGGATTGCAAGACTTGAAGACCAAGGAAATAATGCAAGTGTCCTAAGTCCGTCATTTCAAACTTCTTTTTGAGGCTAGAATTTACATGTTTTATATGGTTGGGATCACTGCCAATAAGGATAAGTTCATCAACATAAAGAACAAGGATGGCGAAGGACTTATGCACTTTCTTGGTGTAGGCAGTGTTGTCAGAATGACACCTAGAAAAGCCATTATCTAAAAGAAAGCTATCCATTTTGGCATACCAAACCCAACGAGCTTGTTTGAGACCATAGAGAGACTTCCTAAGGCGAAAAAAAAGGCTAGAGTCATTTTGGATAAAGCCAGGGGGTTGCTCCATGTAGATTTCTTCATGAAAATATCCATGTAAGAAGGCAGATTTAACATCCATCTAATGGACTTCCCATTTAAAGGAGGCAGCAAGGGAAAGAACAAGGTGGATAGAATTCATTTTGGCAACAGGGGAGAAGGTTTCAGTATATTAAATGCCTTCAACTTGTGAAAATCCTTTAGCAACAAGACGAGCTTTATGTCTATCCACCTTTCCATATGGTCCAAACCTTTTTTTGTAAACCCATCTGCATATGAAAAGTTTTATTCCTTTTGGAAGAGGAATAAGATCCCAAGTATCGTTCGCCAGTAAGGAATGATATTCTTCATTCATAGCTTCATCCTAGTCTGGATGACCGGAGGCTTCTTCAAAGGTTTCTAGATTTGTATTTGTTGGAACTTGATCCAATAAGGAACAGGCTCTTTCGAACTGAGAACGAGTACGTCGTCGATTGATAGGGTGACCTGCAAGAGAACCTACTGCATCCTGAGTAGAACAGACCCATCTTGGAAGCTGTGGAGTAAAAGGAATAATTTCAAGAGGTGGAGGATTTTCATCCTCGTTGTCATCATCTGAACTAGAAGGAATGCTATTAAAAATAGAAGAGAGATAGAGAGAGGTGGGACACATGTCAAATCAGGCTCGTAGGCCAAAGGTGGGACACTCGCCGAACTAGGCTAGCATGCCAATATATATTCATCAAATTTTACATCTCTTATAATGATTATATTTTTTTATTTTGGTTGAAGAAGTCTATATCCTTTGACATATTCAGAATATCAAACAAAAATGCATTTTTCACTCTTAGGTTATACGGCAATATGTTTCGCATCTGGAATATGTGCCCAAGCATCACTTCCAAAAACATGAAAGTGACTTACATATGATTTGATTGAGCGCCAAGCTTCTTCTGGAGTTATATTCTTTAAAACCTTAGTAGTAGTGTGATTTACTATTTAATTTTCACAGTTAATTGTTTCTGACCAAAAATTGAGACTAAGTCCTTTAGATTGAAGCATACAATTAGCCATTTCTTTTAAGGTGATATTATTCCTTTCAGCTACACCATTTTTTTGTGGAGTATATGGAATAGTATGTTGCAATTGAATGCCATGCTTGTTACACTGAAATTTGTCACCATGACATTTTAGTACTCCCATGGAAGTCTATAATATCCAAGTTCCCAAAGTCAAGCCTTGAAACTAAGAGAAAAGCTCATAAAAGCCTTAAAACTCTGGTTCCAGACTTTCTCTTAGCATTGCCTATGGTCCCGCACTTTTTGGCTATAAATCATGCGTAGCCAAACACACTTTCTGTTTATTAAGAGTGTGGTAAAATATTGAAAAATGCGCAAGTAAAATTTAGAAGCTCAGTTAAAGTCATTTTTGGAAGCTTCTAGAAACATTCCTGCAGTGGAAAGTCCGCTCCTTTCATGTTCATGCATCCCATCCAATAAGGAGCTAACCCTTTGATGTAAGGAAATAATCCCTTTGAAGGAGGATTCTATCCCTTCTTGTGTGGTATTGTAACTTCCTCTCTTTCACTATAAAAAAAGGCATAGGGCAGCCTCAAAGGGTTACAATTGATGAGTTGAAGTTTTTAGTATTATTGGAGTCGAAGTGCTGTTGAAACTCGGACCCTTTTAGCTGATATTTTATGTGAGAAGGATTACATACCTATATGTATCTCGGTTGGAAGAGTTCAAGGCTTGTCATAGTAAGGGAAACGCCTATTCTGGACCCCAGGAAGACCTGTACAACATCAAGGTGGACACGGTTGTAAGGCTCTTCTTATTTCAAAGTTAATACAAATAAATTTTTTTTTCTCAATAAGTTGTCAATTGATTTGTTTATTTTATGGATTCCTTGATCACCATAATAGATATGATTTATGAATATATGCTATTAAGGTTCTATTTGATGTTTTCTTGTTTGTGATTGCAGATCTTTGAAGGAAACTCTTTCGGGCGACTGAAGGATTACTACTACGAACAAGCATTGGATCAAAGGTAGGATTGTTGAGCCTTTACAGCATTTAATTATAAATCACAATATATCTAGAGAAAGATAGATTTAGTTGTCTGTTTTTTGCTAGATATCCGTAGGACACTTGGGAGGTCTGTCTTGTTCGCAAGAATGACTTATCCGTCCAAGAAAATGGCGACTCCACTGGGGAATGGATTTTGAATTCTAATTTCTTTTATTTTTGACTTGAGAGTTTTCTTTTTCTAAGTTTGATTGATTGAAACTTGCTTTGGTAGTTTATCCCTGTAGAATCCTTTTGAAAGTGATTGAGAATTTTTTGTTTTTTCTCTTGTTTTCTTGTGTCTTCTCTTTTCCTTTAGAGACAGTGCGAACGAGTCTGCACTTTCCCTGTACCCACAGTGCAGGACCACACTGTTTTGCATTAAATCCTGCGAACCCTGCCAAGATTTTTGAAAATTTTAAAAAACCTCTTTCCTGGTTTAGTTTTTTTGATTCTCAGTGATTACCTAGACCTGTGTCTTCTGTTAGAAAGCCTTGGTTAAGAGTTTATTTCAACATTTTTGTTTTGATTGATTTTCTGAAGGATATGCATGGTATAATGATTTTTTCTTTGTCTTTTATCCTGCTCAAAGATTAGAAACCTTGGTGTGCCTTTATATCACTGGTATTCCTTTGTTTTCTTGCTGAGTCTGACATCATAGCAGAATTTGTTTTAAGAGACTTAGATCCCATTTCTCTCATTTGCAAATCTTTATAAAACTTTTGTTAATAAGTTTGGAATTTCACTTAAAAATGAAAATTGGATGTTTTTTTTGAGTTCTTTCTAATTCAAGCAAAGAATTTCTTAGTTAGATCACAAGCTAAGTAAGGCATCCTTAAAATCTTTCAATTTTTAATTCAAATTTAGTCTTAGAGTTTTTAGATCTCAAAAATAGTGTTTTAGTTTTGAGTGTTTTTCTAGAAATTGTAGTGTCTTCTGAAGAAAAACTTAGTTTGTAGTTACGATCTTGAATAAAAGGGATTTCTTGTTGAGCAATAGATCATTTTGAGTTCTCTTTGAAATTAGATTTCTTTTCATTTATTCTCATTTGAAGGAAAGATTTGTTTTTAAAAGATTTCATTTCTTAACTCTTCCTTTAGATAGAATTCATTGAAAGAAAACGGATTGTTTCTCATAATAGATGCATTTTTTAGTATGATTTTGAGTTGGGTCACTACATATCATCAATTTCACTTTCACACCTATTGTCCTAAGAAACAACTTTTAAAATCAATGCTTAAATTAAAATCAATCTAGTAACTTTTATATTTCTAGGACTCTTTTCACCAATATAGCTTAGGCTAGTGTCTTGGAGTAGGGAGTAATCAACTCTCCAAGACAGTTAAAACAAACAAGTAGTTAATCTTGTGGTAGGAAGAAATCCAATAGTTTCTTGTATGCTCTGGGAAGCTCCTCTTAAAGGAGTCAAGCACAAGGTCATATCTGAACCAGTGGGATAATAAATTCTATCTCATTGGGAACGATAAAAGATATGCGCGTATTAACAATGCTAAACCTCGGATGGACCATTGTCGAGGAGTCTCGGGTCACTTGTCGGTATACCTTGGATTATGTCAAGGAGCCTTCAAGGGGATTGAGCTTTGTTACTCTACCCTTGCGCGTATGTCGGATTGTAGACTATTCCCCCAGGTATATTAGTCCCTGTTGGTAACCATAGTGATCATAATCTTATGGTTTTTTGCTAAGGTGATAGTGGTGAAAAGATCCTACTGTACCTAGAGTAGACGTCGACTAGACTCACTTTGACTCTCCGGAGGGTTATCTTCACTCGAGATGGTTTAAGTAGAGAAACTTGCACCGGTCTGTTTCATTAAGCAGGTTGTTGGGGCAACTATTCCAATCGCTCTTTCTACATTAAATACAATGATGTTGGATTTCATCACCAACTAGTGGTTTTAGTGTGGGAAGTTACTGTTTGTGTGTGGATTGATCTCTTAGATTTTTAGGCGTGTGATTCATTTGTTTGTTCCCTTAGTGACTCTAGGAGTTTTATTGAAATTTTATTTGTTTGCGTGTGATTAATAATTTATAATCGTGGTTGAATTACCGAGACAATCGCGCAGAGTTCAGGGGAAGCCCCCTAAGTATACACCAAGCCAACTTGAAGGGCTGCGAGCTCTAATATCACCTAGTGACAGTAGAATTGGATCAAAAAAAACCGGAGAGTCATCTATAATTTTTCATCCTGATTATCAATTAAAAACAACATAGCATATTCAAGAGCCAATTTTAGTTTCCAAAATTACTGGTAGTATTTCTCCTTCTGGTGAATTAGCTGAAGAACCTAAAATTTTTGAACCTGACACTAAACTTCCTGTTTTGGAACCTGACCTAGGGTAAGAAATATTATTACTAAAAATCTTCCTTCTAACCTCATATCTATTGAAGAACTTGTTGGTCAAGACGAAGACGTAACTCTTCCCGAAAACCAACAGACTTTGAATCTTAGGGAGCGTGAATCAATATTCTATAGTCCTTTTAGAAGTGACGCTTGGTATTTATCATTGAAATTTTTTTTAGAAAACCTGGGTCTTAGTTTTTCACCACCCCGAATTCCTTTTCATCCTACACGAAGAGGTTTTTATCCTTCGTCGATCATGTCGGGTGAGTAATCTATGTTTTCCCAATCACCGGAAATTTTTTTATATGGTGGTCCTTCTATTCCTTTGGGGTACCAGTAACTCTCTGGTACTTTCTTAGGAGCAACTCCTCGACCGATTGAAAAAGTGTTATCATCTGGTATTAATGGAGCTACAATTGAAACATTGAATGCAGAGCAAATCTTTATGATGCCTGGTAATATTCCAAATCCTCAACCTCAAGGTAGTCAGTTACCACCTGGGGGGCAACCTCAAGGTAGTCAATTACCACCTAGGAGGCAACCTCAAGGTAATTTTTTACCAGGACAAACTGTGGGAAAATATTATTTACCTGGAGAACAACCTCAAGGACAGTACATACCTCAAGGTTATCAACCTCAAGGATAGTACATACCCCAAGGTCAACCCCAGACTCAGTATATTCCTCAGGGTCCTTATCAACCCTAGATTCAGTACGTGCCTCAGGGTTATCAACCTTAAGGTCAGTTCCCAACTCAAGGTTTCCAACCACCTCCCGGTCAATCATTTTTACAAGGAGCTGAAAATTTACCACTTAATTATCAACCCTACTTTCAAACTAGCTATGGTTCTTAATATGCACAACCTTCTATGGGTCAATACCCCGGAATGAACATGGTGTGGAATCCATCTCAAATTCAACAGGCTATGCAAACCAATGTGCAATTACCTAATCAACCTGGACAACCTTTGGTTTTTGGTCAAACCCAGCAACCTTTCTGGCCTACTGTTCAAGTCCCTACACCTGGTTCTGTACAACAGCCTGGGCCTAGTACACCTCAGACTCTGCCTCAAACTGCTGCAGCTACTACAACTTCTGTTCAACCTACAACACCTATTTCTAGAGTATCTGTAGCTCCGGTTTCTTCTATCCCTGCATCAGTGCAAATTCCTCAAGTCTCTATGCCACAATCAGGACCTATAGTTCAGACTTCGGTCTAGATACCTGTGGGAGAATCTGCTACAAGTACGATTGTGTCTAGTCAACCAAAGTTTACTTATAAGCCGTACGAGGGACAGTATCAAACTGGTCAAACTACACAAAATCCAGCGTATCAGTATCAGTCGTACCCTGGGTATACTTATCAAATTCCTCAACAACCCGAGTATGGTTCGATTAATCCTGGTTACCCAGGGGGTTACACAATTCAAAATGCACATCCAATTCCAAGCTATCCTGGATATCCTCCTCCTGGCACTGGTTTGATCACACAAGGTTATCAAGACCCTAGTCATCGGTTACCATTCATAGCAACTTTAGATTTACCGGATCTATCGCATCTTACGAACGATCCCATTTTTTATCTTCCATATTGGTCGTCGATGGCTAACACGTTTCCCAGTGATATTCTGAAATTCGAAGGTAAGTCAGGAGAGGACCCATCTAATCACGTTATGACTTATCACCTCTGGTTTGCATCCAATTCGTTAGTCGATGATTCGATTTGATTACGTCTTTTTCAAATAACTCTCATTAGTTTAGCTGTCAAATGGTACATTGAGTTACCATGCGGCTCTTTTAATAATTTTAATGCACTAGCTACTGCTTTCTTAACCCATTTTCAGTTGCCTCTCAGATACGACAATGGCACAGAATTTCTGACTTCATTGAAACAATATACGTCTACGTACATATCTGATCATATTCATGAATGGAGACGTAGAAGGCATTTGGTGAAAGTCTTCATTCCTAATCCAATTTTGGCTGAATGGTTTATTAAATCGTTATTGCCCAAAATTACTGAAGATGTGGCCAAAGGAGGCGTTGTTATGGAAGAGCAAGTCATTGCTCAAGCTCAATACCTTGACCTTATACATACTTAGTCAGGTACTTTGTATGATAAAATCCCCGATCTACCAAGACCTGGTCAGTTAACTGCAATTCCTTCTGGCTCTCATGCCACTGATGGTGTAATTGGTTCTGTTAGCACTGGTAAAAGTAAAAAGAAGCCTTCCAAGACTACTTCTCCTATTATCACATTACCCGATTCACCCAAAGGAGATTCTTCCCAAGAAGCTTCCGCCCACCGATATTCACATTGTAGAGTCATCTGCAACCAAATCTAAAGTTGGTGGTAAGAAGAAAGGTAATAATAAAAAGAAAAAAATCTTCAAAAGAGAAAAATTATACAATTGAACCGACTGACGAAAAACGCAAACCTCGATATCCTTGTCTCATCTGTGACCAGGATCATTTTACGAAAGAGTGCCCCAATAGGGCCGAGGTATCAAAATTCGTTAAGGGTTCGCCTATACCTACTGTCTTGAAGGATCCTTTTCCAACTCAAGATAGTAACATGGTTGGATCTTCCTCCAATCCGGTTGAGGATATTTTAATGGTTGCGACGCAATCACAAGATTATGATAGTAAAAATACTGGAAAAGAAGCAGAAACATCCAATTCTGCATTGACTACATCTCCTTCAGTTTCTGATCCATTACAGATCGAGAAAAAAAATCCTAACTTAGTAATTAAACTTCCTACAAAAGGTGTACTTCGTAAATCATCTTTCAATCCACATGCGAGAGCTGCTTAGAATTACAATATTGTTGAAGATTTGGCGATTTCCCCTTCAGCAATGTCGCTTTGGAAGTATTTCAATCATGCCCAGCCCAAAGAAAATTACTTTTGTTAGCCTTAGGAGTTGTAGATCTCTAGGATTCGAACCTCATGATCTTCGATTTAGATAATTTTACACCCCGCCTACCTCATCAAATGGCTTTTTAGATTCCAGTAATAGTAAAAAATAGGTGGATTTTTCATACTGTTGTTGATGAAGGGGCTTCTACGTGTATTATGTCAATTAAATGTTGGAAATCACTTGGTTCTCCAACAATTAACCAATCACCAACTATTCTCAAAGTTTTCGATGGAATAGGTTTTCAACCATATGGTATTTTACAAGATCTGCCAATAGAGGTCAAAGGCAAAATGGTTAATCTAGATGTGGAAGTGGTTGATGCTCCTCTGGATTACAACATTCTCCTGGGTCGCAGTTGGTCTTACGCTATGACTACTGTGGTATCATCGATCTTTCGTCTCATCATGTTTCGTCATAAAGGAAAGATCGTTAAGATACATCAACTCTCATATTATTTGTCCGACCTAGCCTCTACTGATAGCATCCAACATATCGGAAAAATGACTATCCCATATAAGGATGTTGGAGTAGGTTTAGTTAAAGATTTCTGTTTATTGTGAACTTTTTCCCTGCCTCCTCCTAACCTACAAACTCTTATTGCTAATATCAATATGATTACATCAAGTACTATGTCCTTTGATGATCCTTGGATAGTACCTTCAGAATTAGAATTGGATTCATTCGATGGCCCGATGCCTTTGAGTCCTTTTGAGTTAGCATATCAGCATGTACAGTCATTTTTAGATACTTCTTCAACCAACTCTGATCCAGTGAATTTGATCAATCAGGAGTCATTTTCGATATCGAGTTTAACTTCGACACCAATTCCAAATCCTATTCAACAAATATTCAATACTGATGAACATATTCGTGAATTCTTGTCGGTAGATGAGTTACCATGGGAAGATCTTCATCATAGGTCTTCATTTTTACCTAACATTGATCATTTTGAAAATGATTTTTTCTCAATTTTTACCACTGATTACATCAAAGAACCTCAGAATCCAATCTCACATAACGATTCTGAAATGAATTTAGAAAATATTTTTGCAATGGTTTCTCTTGACATTTCAATCAAACCTGGAATTGTTGAAAACATTCATATAGGTGCTTCTTGTACGTCAGATGAAATCCAAGCATATAAGCCCTATTTCAGGAATTCCACGACATTTTTGCCTGGTCATATGTAGAAATGCCAAGAATCAATCCGTCAATTATTGTTCACAAAATTAAGACATACCCGGATGGTAAACCCATTAGAAAGAGATTACGTCAGATACATCAAAGAAAAGCTGTCGCTATTAAAGCCAAAGTTGAAAAATTACTTCGTGCAGGTTTTATTTATCTGATCTCGTTAACGGACTGGGTATCTAATATTGTCCCAGTTAATAAAAAACAAGGAACAATAAGAGTATTTATCTGTTACAGGGATATAAATCGAGCTTGTCCAAAAGACAATTATCCAACCCCTTATATCGATCAAATTATCGACGATTGTGCTGGAAGTGAAATGTACTCATTCATGGATGGATTTTTCGGCTACAATCAAATAAACATACTCCCAGCAGATCAGCCTAAAATAGCTTTCATTTGTCCTTGGGGGACTTTTTCTTATCGCAAATTACCTTTTGGCCTTAAGAATGTTGGCGCCACTTTTCAAAGAGCTATGTCTTATGCATTTCATGACATTAAGCACATTGCCCAACCCTACCTCGAAGATTTTCTTGCTCATTCTTCACGCAGATCAGATCATATTACTCATTTACGAGCCATCTTTATACGATTTAGGCATTATAAGATTCGATTTAATCCTCACAAATGTGTTTTTTGCATACAATCTGGATGATTGCTAGGATTTATTGTCTCAAAGGTAGGCATTCGTGTTGATCCATTGAAGGTTGAAGCAATCATCAATTTGCCTCCTCCTTCTACTCTTCGCCAACTCCAAAGTTTGCAAGGGAAAACAAAATTTTTACGACGATTCATTCCTAACTATGCCGAGTTAATGAAAGGTTTCACTAGGTTGTTGAAACAGAACATTCCTTTCTTTTGGGACGAGGTCGCTGATAGATGTTTTGATGCTTTGAAAAACGCGTTGACACATGCACCGTTACTGCATCCTCCAGACTACAACCAAGATTAATTTTTGTACCTCGCCGCTTCCAATTCCATGATAGGGATGGTTTTAGTTCAAGAAGATGAATTCCATAGTGAACATGTGATTTAATATCTGAGTTGGAATTTGCATCTGACTGAGATTAAATACTCACATGTGGAGAAATTAGACTTGGCAGCTGTTCAAGCTGTCCAACGTTTTCGTCACTACATACTTTTACGCAAAACGATAGTGATCTCTGATTGTAACCCTATGATGTACATCTTGACCAAAAAATTTCTAGGCGGAAAATACTCCAAATAGATAATTATCGTATAGGAGTTTGATTTGGAATTTGAAAAATCCAAATCAAAGAAATCATTGATATTTTCTGAACTTATGTGTGATTTCCCAAGTACTGATACAGAAACTATGGCAGAACAACCAATCGTGGACGAGTCCGTGTTTCTTATTAGTACCATTGATCCTTGGTATGGAGATATTATCTTCAAACCCAATCTTTTCGGCCTGAGCTTTCAAAGATGCAACAACGAAAAATACGTTTCCAGTCTCAACAATATCATATTGTTGGTGACACACTATATCGTCGTGGTGCAGATTCAATTTTTCGACATTGTCTAACCTATGAGGAAGCTGAAAAGGTTTTGAATGACTGTCACTCTGGAGCATGTGGTAGTCATATGTCTGGGTATGCCACAACCCAAAATATATTGCGCGCAGGTTATTTCTGGTCATTAATGTTTAAATATTGTATTTACACGGTCTAAAAATGTCATAACTGTCAAATATTCGATCGAAAAATGCGTGCACCACCTACTCCTCTTCACCCCATAATTGTTGTCGGTCCTTTTGCAAAATGGGGCATTGACTTCATTACATGTAACCCTCACTCGGCCGGGGGGCATGGGTATATTATTTTAGCAGTAGATTATTTTACCAAATGGGCCGAGGTGATGCCTATATTTGCGGCAGATGGAAAAACTGCAACTACTTTCATATTCAATCATGTGATTGCTCGTTTCGGTGTACCCCAAGCGATAATTACTGATCACAGAAGCCATTTTCAGAATAACATGATGACCGAGTTAACAGATCAACTTGGCCTACGCCATGACAGTTCTACTCCATATTATCCACAGGCCAATGGTTTAGTTGAGGCGATTAATAAAGTTTTAGTCACCATGATCAAACGAATCATTGGAATTCATAAGTCGAATTGGCATACCATGCTCTTTTTAGCACTTTGGCCATATCGAACTTCAATAAAAACATCGACAGGTTTTACTCCTTTTCAACTGGTTTACGGTTTAGAAGCGGTACTACCCATTGAATGCAAGATAATGTCACTCCAACTAGCCATAGAGTTATTACCAGACACTTTTGAAGAGGATAAATTTTTTTATACTTGGCTCAATTAGATGAGAATCGGCACACCGCTGCATTAGCTACCGAGTCTCATGCAAAAAGAATGAAAGCTCAGTATGATAGAAGTGTTACCCCTTGTAATTTTTCAGAAGGAGACCTAGTTTTAATTTATGATCAAGTCAAAGATAAACTAGGGGCTGGGAAATTTGAACCTATGTGGCATGGTCCTTACATTGTCAAGCGACAACTTGCAAAAGGGGCCTATGAATTGATTGATTTTGACGGGGTTTCTTTAGGTAAACCCAGAAATGGACTTTATCTGAAGAGATATTATGCTTTATTTTTGTATGGAGATCTTCTCTGTATATTAGTTACTTTAGCTAGTGTGCTATAGATTAGAAACATGTGCCTAGCTTAAGTGTGCTCTTACTATTTTTTCCTGCTTATCTGGATACTTTTATCGCATATGTCAATGTCCTTTCAAACATATATTGGTTTTGCTGATGGTGCTTGTCGTAGTACACAGAAAATCTCTTCCATAGCTTGGGTTATTTACTCACCCACTAACGAGTTAGTATCGATGCATGGGGTAAGTCTCGGTCAAACAACGAACAATATTTCCGAATATAGTGCAGTTATTGAATTATTATCGTAATCCATTTCATTTGGAATTCAGAGTTTGATCGTTAAATTAGATTCTGAACTAATTTTATTACAGTTAAATCGAGTATATGCCATTAGAAATCTAGTATTATTATGATTATTTTTAAGGGTTCGTCTCTTGGAAAAAGAGTTCAATTATATTGAGTATCAACACATTCCAAGAATTTTAAATACATTAGCAGAGGCAATTGCTTCTAATGTTATAAATAGACCTTTGCAATAACAAAGTAATAAATCAACATTCATGATTGGACAGGTAACTGGAAATAATAGTATATCATAGTATATATGTAGTGTTTAAAAAATAATACATCGTCTTAGATCATAGGCTCAAAACGTCTTATGACCGAAAAAAAAAGTGATACAAAAAAATGGGTCTACAAATCGATCACCCACTATCCGTGGTGATAATCATGATAATACACCACAGCTCATGCCACCCTATTCAAAAACCTCCTGAATGTCATCTATAGTAGTCTTAGGAATATCTATAGTGAGCTGCTTAAAATGGTGCTCTAGATCAGTCAGGATCTCTGTAGTCTAATCCTGTGGGGGTGGTGGTGGTGGTGGTGCATCCTTTTGCCTTCGGTCAAAGGGGCGGAGAATGGCTGGTCAAGTCGAACCCACATCTGCATTTTAAAATTTTTTATATCAGTTTTGGATGATTTAAAAAACAAAATAAAAATTCGAAAGTAGAACATTTCAAAAGAGATTTTTACTTGACTCATCCCATTGACTTCCTGGAGGAAGGGGCATCTCCCGGTCGCCACGAAAGTCCATGCCAACATAAGGAAAATCCTCTATAACAAAAAGTTGGCATTCCAGCCAATGGAAATATGTAAAAGGAAAATTTCACAATCTAAAAATCTCCCCACCCTCACTGTGGCGGGCCATCAGAGCAACCCAACGAACCATCCTAGGCTCTCAATTTCGACCAGCATCAACAGGAATATGCTGTGGGGATAACATGGGGATCCTCTCTAGAGAAAAGGTGACTAAAATGGACCCATATCCAAAGTTGTTTAGCTTTCCATTCTTTGCTCTAGTTAGTTGGCCTTTCGCATTTTCCAACACAGCCTCGCACCAGTTGAAAATGGTGCCTCGAAAGCAGTCTACTGCTATGCACATCTGAGAATCGGTGACTACATGAAAAGTTGCACTTTCGCACAACTTGACGAAGGTAAAAGCAATGACTTTAAGCTCGGGACAGGTAATAGTTTTAATGTCAATTCATTTGTCCCTGGGATTGGCTTCATCATTACAGAACTCCAATTGGAGGCTGGTGACATACTCGCCACCTGGCCTAGCCCCAAAAAGAGATAGTGGTTCACCTATCTTGGAAAAACCAGTCAAAAAATAAATATCCTCCAGCTCAATCTCGAGCCGGTGTCCTTCAATCACGAAGCATTGGTCTTGAACGTTTGCTTACCAGCCAAGTAAGAAGATCCACCTGAGCTCTCATGCCACGGATAGCCCAAAATTTGTAAAGCCCACATGTTATTAATGCTTGTAAAGTAGGTAGATGATTTATCAGTGCTTCATCTACCCCTTCGTGCTCCCGTTCGCACCAAATAAGCATTGTAGATATCCTACAAAAAGTAAAATGAAGGATTAGAATCATTTTCAAGCAAAAAAATTGGGTAAGTTAGGAAGAAAATATGTTTTTGAATTTTTCACGGCGCCTCGACACTTTACGCTCAGGGACAGTGTGTAGATACGCACGGGCCCTCTGTTAAAAGTGCGGGGCCCCGACATTTTTCTTTGTAGAAAAATGTCGAGGTCCGCAGTTTCCCTTTGTCTTGGGTGCAGACCCCTGAGGGCAGATTTTTAAACATATTTTCCTCTCAAAAATGAAATTCGTTCCCCTAATTAAAAAATTGAACAAATGAAATGCAAGATAAGGAGGTTGTGGATTACCTGAAACAGACAGTTTTCGATTTCGACAATCGGTTTTCCCAGAATCTTGTCCGAAGCATTTTTTGTCCAGAGCTCTAAAAACTTCACTACAAACTCAAATGGTAAAAATGAACTTGAAAAACTCCTTTTTATAAGTTTTTTCGAATAGATGAATTTTAAATTTGTTTATTTTTTACTTTAAAAAGTCAGTTTTTCAAAATATTTTTTATTATTGAAATATGTATGTTTAATTTTTCGAGTTTTTGTGTAGAATAATCGATTTTTCAGGAAAAATGGTCATTTTTTATGAAGAGTAAACTTTTATCACTTTTTCGGGCTCTTTAAATTTTACGAAAAAGCGAAACCATGGAGTCCTCTTTGAAGCTCTTTTCAGACTCTCTAAAAATGAAAAGATTGCCAAATACTTGACTATTCGAACTCGTTAAAGTAAATGAACGGTCGTCCTTTCATTATAAGTGTACCCATTTTCTGGACTGAAATGGACTATTTACAAAAAAGGTATACGTTGACTAATCATGGTCAATAGAGTTCTCTCTTGCATTATTTTATCCTTTTTCTGGCCTGAGAGACTAAATTTACGAAAAAGAACACCCATGGATTTTTCTTAATTTTTTTCTTCTGACTCCCTAAAAATGAAAAACACCGAGTTTCTCCTATACTGGACTCATTAAAATTCAACAGTAAAGGACCCGTCAATTTCAAACAGGAACGGACCACTCCTTCTTAGGGTTCGATTTTAAACTAAGTTGGACTCATACGAAGGATGAGCTTATAAACAAGAAAATGTTATCCTCCTCAAGCTTGTCAAAAATAAAGAGGTACTTTCCAAAAATGGTGGGGGAAAAGAGAGAAAAACATATCCATTTGTTACACTTTGATTTTTAAAAGCATTATACCACTCTTGAACACGACACTTTCTGTCGCACTTCCATCTGGGTTGGGAAATCCTTTGCCTATCAGTTAATCAAACCATATTGAAAGTCTTTAGCCAGTTTCTGGGTATTAGCTTAGGGAAAATATCACCAAACCATTTGCAGTATGGTTATGTGTTCAAGAGGACAGTCAAACAAACCATTCATCTGCAACATTTGTCTCCATTCGCGTTGACCATCCCTAAGTCAGTCCATGCAAAAAATTTCTTGAAAACTTGATCTATGGTTTCGTGTCGTGAGCTTGCTTATGACAGATCACTTTCTATCGACGACAACTTATCATATAGGAATTTTATCTAGAATTCATCAGTACCTTGAAATATGCATGCCTTAATGGCAGGTTTCTCACCTTCGACGATAGGTTGCATCATTGACCTTCGATCGAACGACTCGGTGAAATGTTTGACTTCAGATCACTTATTCAAATTTCGTGGATTGTACTGAGTAATTTGAGAGCCATTGTCATTATTAGTGGTTTCTCTCACACTTGTTAATATTTCACATCATTGACTGGTAATCAAGTGGTTTCTACCATGTTCAACTTCAACACATCTAATCGCATGGTTAGAATCGTACTAGTTCGGGAATTAGAAATCAAGACCTTGGATCTAGTTTCCACCATCCAGGCTGCGAGGAGTTTTATTATTCATTATGCAATAGAATATTCATTACAGATGGCTGCGACCATGTTGTGTCTACACTATTGATGTAATATTAAAATCATTTCTGTATTAGAACAAGTTTATTTAGTTTTTGATCTGAGTATGGGAATGCCTACCTCAGCAATGATATATATATATCTGTGTGTGTGTGTGTGTTTGTGTGTGTGTGTGTTGTGTTGAATGTTTTTACAGGGTTTCGACTGGGGTGTCCATAGGCTGATCCTTGAAATGATAAAGCACATCACTCTTCGAATATTCTCAGACTTTGCACTTTAGGGGGAAATTTGTTACACTGAAATTTGTCACTATGACATTTTAGTACTTCCATGGAAGTATATAATATCCAAGTTCTGAAAGACAAGCCTTGAAATTAAGAGAAAAGCTCATAAAAGCCTTAAAACTCTGGTTCCGCACTTTATTTTAGCATTTCCTGCGGTCCCACACTTTTTGGCTATAAATCATGCGTAGCCAAACGCACTTTTTGTTTATTAAGAGTGAAAACCCCTATAAAAGATTGAAAAAGGCACAACTAAAATCTAGAAGCTCAGTTAAACTCACTTTTGGAAGCTTCTAGAAACATTCCTATGGTGGAAAGTCTGCTCCTTTCATGTTCATGCATCCCATCGAATAAGGAGCTAACCCCTTGATGTAAGAAAATAATCCCTTTCAAGGAGGATTCTATCCCTTCTTCTATGGTGCTCTAACTTCCTCTCTTTCACTATAAAAAAAGGCGTAGGGTAGCCTCAAAGGGTTACAATTGATGAGTTGAAGTTTTTAGTCTTATTGGAGTCGAAGTGCTGTTGAAACTCAGACCCTTTTAGCTGAGATTTTATGTGGGAAGGATTACATACCTATATGTATATCGGTTGGAAGAGTTAAAGGCTTGTCATAGTAAAGGAAACGCCTATTTCTGACCCCAAGAAGACATGTACAACATCAAGGCGGACACGGTTGTAAGGCTCTTCTTATTTGAAAGTTAATACAAATAAATTTGTTTTTCTCAATAAGCTGTCAATGGATTTGTTTATTTTATGGATTCCTTGATCACCATAATAGATACGATTTATGAATATATGCTATGTAGGTGTTATTTGATGTTTGCTTGTTTGTAATTGCAAATCTTTGAAGGCAACTCTTTCGGGTGACTGAAGGATTACTACTACGAACAAGCGTTGGATCAAAGGTAGGATTTTTGAGCCTTTATAGCATTTAATTATAAATCGCAATATATCTAGAGAAAGATAGATTTAGTTGTATGTTTGTAGCTAGCTGTCCGTAGGACACTTGGGAGGTCTATCTTGTCCGCAAGAATGACTTATCTTTCCAACAATGCTTAGTGCAGAATTTGATAAAATTGTTGTTAACATATTCTCCTCCATTGTTTGATCTTAACTTAAGAATTTGATGTCCAGATTGTTTCTCAACAAAGGCCTTAAAGGCCAAGGACATGTTAAAAACTTCACTCTTGAGTTTTAAGAAGTATACCCAAGTGTGTCTGGAAAAATCATCAATGAAATTTAAGAAGTACTGTGGACCACATAAATCAAAGAAACAATAGGAAGTGGACCACATAAATCACTGTGCACAAGGTGCAAAGGGGCTAAAGCGTGCCAAGAGGTACGTTTGTCAAAACTATCTTGATGATGTTTTCTGAGTACACATCCAGAGAAAACACCATCTCGGCAAGATATCATAGGAAAATCTGTCACCATATTTTCTTTACATAGAGTTTGAAGAGAGCGATAGTTTAAGTGACCAAATCACTCATGCCAAAGTTTGCTCACTTCATCATTATGAGAAAAAAAAATGGACGGATGACATGATGACCCAAAGTTTTCAAACTTATACAACCTTGTGGAATCATTAGCAATTCCAGTAGCTAAAATATGTTTAGGATCTTTGAGGTCCTTGATTACAACATCATGAGGTGAGAATTCTATTATTTTCACTTCACCTGAACGAGTTATCTAATAAACAGAGAGAAGGTTGCATGACAAGGTAGGAACACATAGTACATCATTAAACTGACCATTATCTAGATGAATGGTTCCAGATCCTACAACACTAAGAGATCTATCATCACCAACATAAATATGTTTGGTGTTACAATCATTTAAAGAAAAAAATATGGATTTATTTTTGGCCATGTGGTAAGAAGCTCCAGAATCAATGAGCCACTCTTGAGAAGGAGAAAAGGAAGATACATTTAATGCATAACCAGATCTTGATGCTTGACAACCACAAGCAAAAATTTCCATTCCTGAAGATGAAGGTGAAGAGTGCTCCAAAATGATGTTGTGCTTCTTCATTGTTGCTTCTAAGGCTTCCATCTTCTTAAAAAATTTGGACTCTATATGGCCATCATGATTAAAATATTTGCAATGTCTATTGGTCTTCTTCCCTTTGTTTTTATTTTCCTTATCATTTTGGTGAGTTGCTTTTTCAGTTTGCGGCTGAAATTTCTTAGGACCCTTGTTTGGTTTCAGACCATATTTTCTAGGATACTTCTTCTTGGGATTCTTTTGATATGATTTTTGTTGGGCTACTAGGGCTTTCTTAGAAGTGTTTCCAGGAGTGATAAGACCAAGATGTAAGCATTTTTCTTGTTCTCTTATCTAAGAATCACAAAAGGAATCAAAAGGGGGATTCTTGTAGGTGGTTCCTGAAGAAATGATGGCTTCTCTAGTGGAATGGAAGGAAGAAACAAATACAGAGTATGCAGGGCCAAGCTTAATAAGAATGTTGTAGATGAGGCTACCATCTTCCTTTTTGACCTTACAACCTTCTAAAAGAAGTCTAAGGGTCTTGCATTTGGACAAAAAGTCTTCAATAGAGGAGAAATTATTAGGGTCTAAAGTAAGCAACTCATTTTCAAGCTGGTGGGCCCTGATTTGATTTTGAATGCCAAAAACAATATTTAGCTTTTCCAGGGCTTTATCAGGGGTGTCAATTTCAAGGATGTGAAATTGAAGATCTTGAGCAATGGACATTCCTATCAACCCTCATGCTTGATATTTTTTATTTTCCCATTTAGGAACTTTATCATCATTGGAAGGTTTAGTTCATTGTCCTGTGACTATTATATAAAGCCCTTTACTTCTAAGCATATCTACCATGTGAGGTAGCCATTGGAAATAATTGGTGCTGTTAAGAATAATTGGGTATGCACTTTCCATTTAAAACAAAAAAATGAAGCTGAGAAAAAGCTTAAACTAACTGCTCCAATGGAAAGATCTCAAAAACTTAGGCCGTTTAAAAAAAAACCGCTCTAGAAACGGCTTCCGGATGAAGAAGTTACGCCTTTTGAAAGATTGAGTCAAGGGGAGCATCATTAGGGGAATTTTGAGGTCTAAAATGGCCTCTAAGGAAATTATAAAATAATAGTTGAAATAATAAAATAATATTTGATTACATCATCAAAATTTAGAGGGAAAAAGGAAAAAACTAATTTTCAACTCGTATTTTCAACTAATCTCACAAAGTTTTTACTCAAATTTCAAGCGGGAGTACTCATTGGATGTAAAATTTAATTCCTCATGCAAGGGGTACCCATGTTGCATAATTTTGATGTATCGTGCTTCATAAAAAATAATAAATACATGAAAAACGTAATTGCAATCACGTTTTTTCATCTATTTCTGATTTTTTGTGTAGTAGGCTCCATCAAAAGTATGCAACATGGGTAATCCTTGGATGAGAAATTAAAATTTTCATCTAAAAAGTAAACCCACTTGAAATTTGAGTAAAAAATTTGGAAGATAAGTTGAAAATGTAGTTTTATTATTTTATTACTTTTTAATCTTTTTACCCTTTTACTTAAAAAATGGTGAATCATCCCCTATGGTTGAAATCATCATCTTGAATCCTATTGGTTCTTTTAAAGTTTATTTTTGTTGTACATTTTTCTTATGAGGCCCATTTTAGACCTAAAAATTCCCCTAATGTAGTTTGTTGTACTAATGCTCTATTTTGGGGGATCCTCATCATTACTAATGCATTGGTCAAAAGCAAAGAGCGCATTATAACGCACAAGTCAAGAGTAGAGATTCGTGTTAGTTAGCATTTACTTAGAGAGATTTCGAACTAACGCGGGTTGGTTTCCAAACACTTTTTTAAGAAAAATAACTCTCTTTAATATGTTTGGCTGTCAACTGTACTTTGGTGTGTGTGCTTTCCCTGCACAAAAAACTGAGAAAACAAAGAAATGCAAGCCTTACGACAGAATGTTAGCTTTTCGGTTAGCCTTACCGGAAACTATCTATTTTACTATTTCTGATTTCTCGAGATTGCACAAAGACGTGGGGAAAGAGAATACGTACTAAAAAAAAAAAAAAACTTCTTCCTGTTTCTTATTTGCTGAGATTGCACACAACGCAGGGAAAAGAGCATACACAGAGAAGATGATATAGATATGACAAATAGATAAAACCTAAAAGCTGAAATAAACAGAGGGAATTGAAATAATCAGAACTATTAACAAATATAACTGCAAAATAGATACTTTATGCCTCTATATCTAAACTGAAATAACTTGGGCAACCAAAAACCTTTTTGCATGAAACGAAAGGCGTTCCTCATTGTAACAGACACTCTCGACACAAAAAAAGTAGTTCTCCAGGCCCGACAATGTTTAGAAATAATAGATCTAGAAAACAAAAGTCGCATGCAGTCAAAACAGCTTCGGATTTGGATCAACAAGAGATGCGACCCTCAAAATAAATCTGATACCATGTAGGAATTTACAAGGTAAGTTTCTTAGATCAAGAACCAAAGGTCACCGCTCACAAAAAAATCACAAATCAGTACACTAGTATAATCATGTGGTTAAAACCCTTGAAGAGGGAAACAATCCACTCCCTGAGCCAACGCGACCACTTTAGGCAATTTATTAATATAAAAAGATAAGTTACATATGTTTCTCTCATAAACGGTTAGCATAAAAATGACCCTCCATGCTCTTTAAATAGATATCATGGACCAATCGGGTGCTAAGAAATAGATCAAGTGTCGTTAATACCGAGGAGAAAGATAATTGTCAGATTACTACAAATCGTGACCGTCATATTATAAGTTACAAATGTACATGGTAAAGAAACACACTTGACCTAGCTCTACATTAGACTAAGTTATTCTTAACTATTTCCTATGTGTCCAAATATCCTAACATGCAATTATGAATATGTTGGGGCCCTTGTTTTGAAATAAAATGGTTTTTGAGTTGCAGATAATAAGTGGCATAATGCAACCACGGTAGACAAAGAGTTGTCACGGTTTTGAAGAATCGAAGAACAGGTGGCACGACTGTTGCGGGGACAAGCACAGATGGTAGAAGGAAGCGACAGAGAACAAGCAGTGGAAAGCCAGTGATCAGGGAGATGCAGCAAATGCCAGAACAGAAAGGAAGGGATAACTATCAGTTGCGTTGGCAACAGAAAAATAAGCAGCTGGCCAGTGGAGGAAGGAGGTTAGCATAGTAGGGATCAGAGAACAGGAGTTATAGGAGAGCTTTGTTCATTCTGGTTGTTCTGTTATCTCTCTCTCTCTCTCTCTCTCTCTCTCTCTGTTAATTCTGTTCTATCATATGCGACACCATTGTAATCAGTTCTGTTAGGATCACTCTAAGGGGCACTGTAACTATCTCTTGTTGTTAGTGCAAAATCTTATGATCTGAGCTTGATGTTATGAGTTCAATACTGTGTCTCTGATTTAGTTGAATGTGGGGGTTACTTTAAATTTTGTTTTTCCATCCTGAATGCGTTTATGAGTATTGTCATTTACAGAGTATTGACACTCATTTGTAGCACGTAGTCTTGTGGGTTTTAGGATATGTTGTGTTTGATCGATACCTGATCTGATCCTAACCTTAGTAAGGTCGTGGCATGCATCGGGTGAGACTCTCTGCTCTTCGGAGTAGGGTGAAAATGCCGGTGTTGTGCTAGACTACTGCGAAAATCCTTGTTGGCCTCCATCCTGAACCTGGGTCTTTCCCAAGAGACATTTTCCTTGCCAAAAAATGGTTCCTTTGTTGAGACCTAAAATTTCATTCTAGAATTAGATCATGGTATCGCAGATATTTGAGAAAGAAATACAAAACTTGTGGGATAACCACCTAGATTAATGCATATATCAGCAAGCGGAGGTGAGACAACAAAAGGAGAAAGCTATTAAGAATCGGGTTCTATTCTCTGAATCCTCTAGTGATATCTATGAGATCTTCTGTGGAAATTTTCTGGAGGAGCTCTACAATTGGTTGCAGAGACTACAGACCAAGACAGTCCAAAGAAGCTTGCAGAAGGTCTGTTGCAAGTGGGTGCACATAGATCTAGTAGCACTCCATCGGTTAGATACTGATTTGACCAGAGATGTAGATTTCTAGGTGCAATCTACCTTGGAAGGATACATAGTTGAGTTTGCAGCTAAATGCTACCAACCTTTCTTGAAAGTGGAGGACATATTTAAATTAGTCTTGTTGGGTATGTGTTATATTCTTTCCATGACTAGTCACGTGCAGGGGGGTCGCCCCCCCTATACGTTGCGCTGAGCGCAACAGGGGGGTCACAGGGGGGGCGACAGCCCCCCTTGTCGAGGTCTGTGGCAATGCCCCAGGAAAAAAAATTTGGACCTTATTTTCTAGTGGGCGGACCCACCCATGGTTTTGTTCATGGGTTTGCACATGGTTTTGGGGCATGATGGTTTTCAGCCCCTGGTATTTAGTAGATCGGGCCAAGGGAACTATAGTTATGTTCTAATCCAGGTTAATGGATTGGGGTTTATGTATGCTTCGGCATGTATATATATGTGTGTTGTAACACTAAAAGGAATATAATGAAAAATCAAGCTGGTCATCCCGATTTGGGATCTAGGGGAAATTATCTGTGTATATCTGTTTTATGTTTTATGCTCTCACTATTGTTTATTTTCCGTTTTTAAGATTCGTTTGCAGATAATTTATGTTTAGGGTTAAAACCTACATTTGGTATCAGAGCAGTTTCAGCTTCAAGGGGACGCCTTTGCTGGTGAGGGGTTTTTTTCTTAGGCCTAAGGTAGACCCTGTTCATTGGGAGATCTGCGGGATCGATTCTTGTGATTAAAGAATATGGTGAGTGACGAGATTGATTCTTGTGGTGGGACAAGCTAGGGACTTTGTACCAATCTAAGTATCTGGTAAATAAATTGTTCCTGCGGAAAAAGCTATGTAACCTGAGGATGACGGATGGAGACTCAGTAACAGAGCATCTGAATGCCTTCAATACTGTGGTAAGCCAGCTATCATCTATTGATATTAAAATCTTAGATGAAGATAAGTGCATCAGTTTGTTGTGTTCTCTACTAGATTCATGGGACAACCTGGTTATTTCAATAGGTAGCAATACAACTAACTTGAATTTTGATGACATTGTCTTAGCCTTGCTGTCGCAGGAAATGAGATGAAGAAATATGGAGGGTCAGAATGGAGATGCTATATCTGTATGAGGAAGGTCCCAAAATAGAAACAAGAATAAGGTTTCAAGTGGGATATATAAATCTAGAGGGAGATCTAAATCTCCTGGA
Source organism: Pinus albicaulis (assembly GCA_034641835.2). NCBI lineage: Eukaryota > Viridiplantae > Streptophyta > Pinopsida > Pinales > Pinaceae > Pinus > Pinus albicaulis. Next base: position 184,107 of record JAXQQM020076445.1, read on the forward strand.
AAGTTTGTAAAGGTGTGATGGAAATGCGAAAAGGAAGGGCACTACAAAAAGGACTAAATATCTAAAGCTCTTGAGAAAGGAAAGGGATCTGATGATGCTCCTTTTGCTGAGGCAAAAACCACCTTGGATGAAGGTGGGGATGTGTATTTGGTTTCTTCTTCAAATACACATGTAGATCATGAGTCATGGTTGATTGACGTGGGTGCATCCTTTCACTTCACTCCCCATAGGGAGTGGTTCTGCTTGTATGAGAAATATGATGGTGGTGATGTCTTCTTAGGGGATGATAGGAAGGCCAGAATCGTCAGACATGGAAAATTAAAGCTGAAGCTACAAGGTGGAAGGATTATAACACTTCCTGGTGTTCTTCACATTCTTGCATTGGCCAAAAATCTGATTTCTGTAAGCAAGATGGATGATCCAGGTGTAAAAACAGTGTTCGAGAAAGATACCTGTAAGATTGTTTGGGGAGCACTGGTACTAATGCTTGGATTTCAGATTGAAACTCTGTACAAGCTTTAGGGCAGCACTATTATTGATCGGTGCAACAATTTTGTGTTTCCCGAAAGTGGAGCGGAAAGCCTAGTGGTCTTTGGAGAAAAGACCATGCTATGGAATCACAGGCTTGGACATATTGGAGGGAAGGGCCTTTGGATACTGCACGGAAATGGTATGGTATAAGGTATGTCTAATAACTCTCTATATTTTGATTTCTGTGTATATGGGAAGCAGAATCCAGTGAGTTTTCCTTCTGGTGCTAAGAGGGTGAACAAGATATTAGAGCTTGTGCACAGTGATGTGTTTGGACCTGTGTGGGTTCCATCACTAGGTAAGTCAGTGTACTATGTTTCATTCATAGATGACTTCTCAAGGAGTACATGGATATATTTCTTGAGGAATAAATCTGAAGTCTTTGACAGATTTAAAGAATTTAAGGCTCTGGCAGAAAACCAAACAAAGAAGAAGATAAAGGTGCTAAGGACAGATAATGGTGGGGAGTTCTCCAAGAAGGAATTTGAAGATTTCTATAAGAATTGTGGTATAGCATGATAGAATACTACTCCATACACACTGTTAGTCGTCAGTAATTTTTACCTGTTTAGATGACTAAATGATTATCCCAAGATATCTAGAAACAAAGCTCATAAACATTGTGATTTCTAGAAATCTCACTACCTTCATTATCCTTAACATAAATTTTCACTATTTTTATCATTTCATCCTATCTAGCTTTTCCTACCAGTCTCATAATACCCATTAAGAGCCCATGTCACCCATTTTATCTATATCTTGTCACTTTGACCCAAATCCCCTGTTTGTTTTTCACCTAAAAATCCCACTGCTACCTAAGCTCACCAATCAATCATCTTGTTGTGTCGACCAAACTACTCTTAAACACTGATAGTCTCAAACTATCTTTGTAGACTCTTTAATAAATCAAGTACATTGGGTTTCAGGTCACCTAGAGTTTCACAAAGTCATATGATGGATTTGGTGCCCTACAAACTCTGTTTTTTCCTATATGAAGAAATTGCATTCAAATAAAGAAAGGACTAGTGGTCTTGTCTTAAACTCATCAAAGAGATAATTCAAAAGGTATTTGGAATGAAGCACAATTTTTTTAAAGGGACATCTGCCCCTTGCTTACATTAATGCAAGAGAGTCAAAAGGCTACCAACCTAGCAGTAGGTAAAGTAATGAGAGGCACCATCACCAGAAAACCACTCACAACCAAGAAGAAAGCAACAAGATATGGGTTTGATGGAAATCAGGGTTTATGACTGTTTTGATCAAGAAATAAATCAATACTAGGGTTACAAAGGCAAAGGACACCTCACCCCTTTCAAATGATCATTGAAGACTTTTTAGACATAAGTAATACGTTTGATAAGTATTTCTTTGAGAAATTAGAAGACAACATTCTTTTCTTTTTCTAAACATCCCCAAAAACTCAGAAGTTTAGAAAGATGGAAAAATATGGTCAAAATAGTGAAAAATAAGCTTCCTTCATCACAACAGATGGTTTCAAAGGGTTTTCAAACTACCTTCTAGGGTTTGGCTGACAAGCACTAACTCCACTGCATCAAAAGCTAAAATTAAAGGTTTTAAAGAAGATCAAGAAGGGCAGACATGAAAATATATACTCCTCTACACGAAAGTTAGAAAAATGATGAAGAGTATCAGCAAAAAGAGGCAAGAAATGTTAGTTGAAGGGTATTTTTTCTGAAGAACAGTTAGAGGCATATTTCAAGTGGCCTAAGAAACAGATATACCCCTGGTTTACAACAGAGCAATGGAACTCCCAACAAGGGCCTCCTTATCAAATGACTATTCTGAAAAATATAGATGAACATGAATGGCACTTTACAATGTTGTCAAAAGTGTTTTCTTACAGGAAAATTGATAAGGATAAGGCAAGCAATGTTTCACATAAAGGTGGCACATCCCAAAAGACCAAATTGTTGTTTATACTTACTGCTAGGCTATTTCTCCCACAAAGAGGTTTTTTCTACATTACTTAAAGACAAAAACATGGCAGAATATCAGTCACAGGGAGAAATTGAAAAAATGATAAGTTTGTTGTGTATAGTTGTTAAAATTCATAAAACAGGTTCATTTTCCAAAAGTAGTAGAAAGGCATAGTCTTGGATTCTTCAGAAAAGTTATCAATTTGAAAAGAAACTCAAGAGGCCCCCAATAGTGAAAATAACAAGTTTCCTGTCAAAATACCACCTACAAGACCAAAAATAGTCAAAAGGCACAGTAAGAAAAAGTGAGAAGAAAAAAACCTTATAAAGTGGGTTTTTTTCTTTTGATTTTTATTAAAGGGTTTAAAACAACTCCAGCAAAGCATCTCCCATTCATCATTTGGATTTTTGAAGAAGGAGTGAGGGTTTCTCAAAATTTCCGACAGAGTCCTCGAGAAATCTTTTTGGGCATTGTGCTGCGCTTCTGGAGCGTCTCCCTGTGAAAATTTCCACTACGCGTTGCTTGCCTATAGAATGGTGCTACGCTCCTGCTATTTGTCCAACATTTAGGAGTGACCCGAGCCACTCGACCAACACCGTGCTGCACTCTTGCCATAGCATGCATCTTCTACACAATTCTACATTCAGGGGTGACCTCAGCCACACGACCAACACCGTGTTGCGCTTTTGCCACAGCGTGCAGCCTCTGCATGATTCTACGTTCAGGGGTGACACGAGCCCAACCATCATTGTGTTGTGCTCTTGCCAAAGTTTTGAAATCTGCACACATTTATGTTCATGGGTGACCCGAGCCGCCTGACCAGCGTTGTGCTGCGCTCCAGCCACAGTTTTGAACTCTGGGCAAAATCATGTTCAGAGGGTGACCTGAGCCGCCTGATAAGGTTTTCTGAGCTATGTTTCTGTTGTGGAGGCCTTTTAAAGAGGTATTTTGAACTTTTACTTCATGTGCATATGTCTTTCTAAAAATATAAGGTCACAAAGGAAATTTGAAAGTTGTTTTGGAGTAGGCAGTGAAAACCTAAAGAAATACTTGGCCTGCACACTGCTGATGCCTTAATCTAATTAGAAACCTCACCATTTCTTTCAACATTGTCACATCATTCTACAACTAGTTCCAATCCTCTTTAAAGATTTTGAAGCAGGGGTAAAAAACAAAATGTCTGAAGAAGAGAATGTTGCAATTGATGAGGCAAGTCAAAGGCCTAAAAATCAACTAAGGAAAGGAGGGATGCCAAATAGGTTTTAACCTATAAGAACTGAAGATATGATAACCTCCCCTACTATTTTGTCCTATTTTCAACAATTGGGATGTTATGAATTCTGTAAAAAAGTACAAAAGATCCAAAGTCAACCTCAATTGACCAAGCTCTTTACGCTAAACCTTCATAATCATCAAGCACACCTAGCCGGGGTAAAATTTGAGTTTACCGCCTATGCCATCTCTAGGGACATTGGAATACCTTGCATAGGAGAAATGTGGTTCAAACAAAAACATCTGGACCTAAGCCAATATCGCCCATTCTTGAAACCAAGTTGTCAAGTTGATTTCAAAATGATGTTCCCCTTCTCTCATCTATTAGACAGATATGCACTCCTAATGAAAAACATTATGAAATATTTCACCTGCAAGGGTAGGTTCTCCAGAGTATATTCCTACCACATAAGACTCCTCATGCACTTCACCAAAACCAAGCTGCTACATATGCCCACTACCTTTGCAAAAGTATTGAGAAAATGTCTTCCATCATGCAAAAGAGGCCTCCATCCTAACAAATGTCAATCCTTTTTCATCATTCCCTCATCAAAGTGATTGTCTCACACCAACTAGAACAACAAGGCATTCCCTGGGAGGTTTTCATCGCCCATGATGATTTCAAAACTCCACAGCCCATCCCTCTGCAAATTCTTCCATCATCATCTCAAAATCCTCCTCACACACCTCCATCACCCTTCACCGACCTTGGTTCATCTTCTTCACATGAATAATTTCCTCAAATAGACCTTCCTAATTCACCCTCCCCTAAGAAATATGAAAATGAAGAAAGCAGTGAAGGAGAGGATATGGCCAAGAAGAAAGCAGTGAGGGAGAGGATGAACAAAATGAAGAAAACAAACAAGGAGAGGAAGATAGCCACAAAGAGGAAGATAGCCATGAAGAAAGAAGGAAAGTTATAAAAGAAGTGAAGAAAACAGTGGTGCAAATGAGCATAGCAATAATATAAATGAAGAAATCAGTGTGGGAAAGGATAATGAAAATTAAGAAAATAGTGAAGGAGAGGAAGATGACAAAGAGGACAAGGAAAATGAAGAAAACAGTGATGGCCAGGAAGAAATTAATGAATGCAGTGACCCAGAAGAAAGTATTGCTGAAGAAGAAAATAGAGATGAAAACATTGAGCCTAAAGACAGTCAACACACTAGTGACAGTAAACAAATTAATGACAGTAAAAAAACTAGTGACATTCAAGGAAAAGGAGTAAATAATGGACCAAACAGTGAAGAAGAACTCAACAAAAAGGACAGTATGCATAATAGTGAAGGGACAAATTTTGAAGGCATTGAACATAGAAAAAGTGAAAATGATACAAGTTATGAAACAGAGGTTGAAATTAAAGGTAAAGACCATAGGCAAGACAGTGAAAACAGTGGGTCAAATGATGAAGAAGAGGAAATTCATGAAGACAAAGATGTACCAAGCAATAATGAAGACACTTCCAACATTGAAAAAATAGAGGATGACAGTCCTAAGGGTCTTGATAGTGATGATGGCACAAAATATAGTGAGGATGCTTATCAAAGGGGCAACCAAGAACAAGGTAAGGAAGATGCACACACAGAGATCATCCGTGAGGAGAAAAACAGTCCTAAGGTCACTAGTGATCAAGCTTTGCAAGTAAAACTTATTGCACCTTTCACCATTACCTATTAAAGAGGATAGAGGCATGTGTTTGCTGCCTCCAAAGGGCTAGGGGCCATGCCATCCTCCTCATCTCAAATGATTGACAAAGATAAAGAACAAGTAAAAGAGGAAGAAGGCAATCATGAAGAGGAGAGTGAATTTGAGCTCATTCGCATAGATAGTGATGAGGAAAATGAAACAAGAATTTCAAAATCTCTCTGACAAGACAGGAATGCACAGATCAGGGATTTGGAGGCTGAATTAGAGAGAGCTAAAAATGTCATTCAATCCTTACAAATTTAGAACAAACAAATGAGTGGCCAGCAGGCCATCTATGAAGCAAGGGCGTTCAAATTTCGGAAAGAGGCTCAAAGAGCACAGGTGAAGTTGGAGGAGCACATGGGAGCCTATGAAGAAAGTGAGGATGAGGAGGGTTAGTCTAGAAAGATGCCTAGAACTATGGGCCTAAGAAAGGCTTTGGCATGAGAAAGGGAGCAAGAATGAGCCCAATCACAACAATTTCCCCTCACTAAACTCCTTGCCATGAAAATTAAGCATAACAGGGAATCATGGATTGAAAGGGCCAAAATACATCTCGAGACCAAGCTGGAGAAGGCCAACAGAGATTTGAACTTGCAAAGAAGAATGACTGAGCACTGTAAACGAAGGGACCACTTTGCAAGGAAAAAATTCAAAACTGCCCAAAATTAGGGTCCGACGCCAAAAGATGAAAAATACAAAGCTAGGATTGGTATTTTTGCCCAATATTCTCTACAGGTTTCCAAGGACCCATGAGGCACCTACCTACAAATTTTTAGAGAAATTGGACAACTTTTTGTTTTTTGCAAATTTTGAGGCTAGGAGCGCAACACACCCTGTGATGCGATTTTTCCCAGGGCATCTTCAGGAGGACAGGTCTACATTTTTGGATTCCCCATCATTAGAGGAGTATGCTGACCAAATTTCAGCTCAATTGGAGTTGTTTAGACCCCCCAAATGTGTCGAAAACACTCAAATTTTCACCATTCTGCCCACTTTTCTGAGCATGTGTTGCGCTCCTGGAAGTCTTCGTATTTTCACTTTTTGAGCCAGTTTTAGAGGTCATATTGAAGAAATGAATGTATATCTGGAAATTATACTTCCATGGCTTTCCAACGAGCCATCACGGAGCCCCTTCCGACATCGGGAAGGCCTCAAAAACACTGCTACAATAAGGCCTATTTTTGTGCTGCGATCCTGACATAATTTCAGAGTTTGACACAGTGTGTTGCACTCCTGTGGGTGACTGGATAGAATGTGAGTTTAGAAAGTTTTCAAAGGCATGTTGGGCCTAAAATTCAATTTAATTTCTATTTATAGCCAGAAAATATATTTGTTAGATATTTTTGTGCCTTGGGCTTTGCAAAGCCTCAAGGACAAGTTAGGATATTTATTTTTGGCCAATAGGCTTCTAGATACTCTCTTTGGTTTTCCTCTTCATTGTTTGTTATATAAGGCATGAGGATTCATTTTAAACAGTTGGGACTTGATGTGTTAAGAGAAATACATGCTTTTTGAAAGTTGAAGAACAATTTAGTGTTGCGGAGCTTGTGGATGGATTGCCTTGATTGATGGTGATAAAGGCTTGCTTGCAGGATCCCTGAGTTTAGTTAATGGTGACATATCTCTCATATGTTCATGTTTTTTCTTGTTTTCCATATTTCCATCTTTCTATTTTGCAGTAGCTCAGAAGAGTATAGGATGAGAAATGTTGTTTGAGGCACCTCAGTCCTCCTGTTAGCTATTGTTTTCATTTTTTATTCTGCTGGGTTAGCTTAGAGAGTTCTTCATTGCTCCTTAGTCCCACCTAAGCTTGTCTATTTAATTGCTGGATTAATATGCTAGTTTATAAACATGATTCATGGTAAGCCCTGATTTTTTAATGCTATCTAAACTCCGTCTTGAAATCTTTCTTTGAGGTATTGATTGATAGGTTAAGTCGAAGAGGTCGTGTTTCGATCTTGCCCTTTGAATATGCTTATCAGTTTGCTTAAAATTTCTGTATTAGTTTAATGAATGATGTTTAGGCATTCCCTCTTCATTTATTGATGTTATTTGTTTCTTATATGTTTCCAAATCTTGAAAGTTGAATCATTGAAGTTAGATAAGTTGTCTTGCTTCCGTGTTTTACTGGATTGTTTATCTTCAATGTTTATTTGTTTAAAAGTATTGTCACTGAGTAGATGGTGCGCCCTATCTCATGATTAGTATATTTTCTTATCAATATTAAAGACCTCCCTGTTCATAGGTATTTGAAAAAGGATTCTTAACTGCCCTTTGCCTTACCTTGGTCCCCAAACGTATTGTCCATTTCACCTCACACATAAACTTAAATATCCATTGACTACACTAGATTTTCCCTGTGATGTACCCTGATTTTCTACCAAGATATCAATAACTTCTTAGACTCCATTGCCTAATTTATTTGATAGCCTCTCAGTCCACCTATCCTGCTTGATCATCTTACCCCAACCCAAAACAAACAAACAAACCTAGACTTAAAAACTAGCCTAAAATCAATCATCCAAAGTGAACAAGTTCACATCCTTCACATAATAGAGAGAGCCCTCTATGAGTCCAGGAAGGCTAGGTCCTAGGACTCCAAAGACTAGTTTGATGTTACCCTGTCATTTGGTTTTCCAATCTGCCAAATCATGAGACACTAACATAATGGTGATCACGGTGAGACCTTCTGAGTTCATAACAATCTAAATACCCCTTAGGAATTCAAAATCCCTTCATCAAATAGTATTCTATGATTTATAGCTACCTTGTCACTATCACTAACACAATGGTGATTATGATGCAACCTATGATGTTAGTGACAAACTATATATCCCTTAGGACTTCAAAAACCTTCGTCAAATCATAAGAGAACTTAACTGATATCCTAAGAGTAGAATCTAGCTTTTTCACCATCCTAGCAAAATGATGTCTCGGCTATAGGACACTCTTACATACGTTAAGGGCTACATATAAAAACTCATAAAACCCCAAAACATTCCTAGATTGGCTTCTGGTCAGTATTGGTGGTGGACCATAGATAGAAACCTTTAAAACAACTAAAACATCCACCTGGCGACTCCACTAGCCTCTAGTAGGCCTTCTAACTTTACTAGTGTCCCTAGACCCCTATAGGATTGTGCCGAATCAACCCTAGGAAATCTAGAATCCTAGTCTCACACTGTGTGAGTTTAGCAAACATAAAGAGGAAAACTTGTCGAAAAAGTTTTAAAAACTTTCAACCTCTCAAAATTTTGAGTTTGAAACCTGGCTTCACGAAGAATCAATACCAGATCTCATCCAGACCCAAACCCTCCTACTATAGTTGATGACCCAGAAAGTATTCTGTGGAAAACTTCTAAAACTGGAAAATTAGCTACTAATAGGACCATTCATAAAGCAAGCTTTGTACCTGAACATCTTATGGCCTTGCAAGACCACTAGTTTGACTTACACCATACTAGAAACCTTTTCAAAACCAAGTCACAAAGTATAATTGACCATACCGATCTTGAGCCCATAGACTTGCAGCAGAGTCCTAGCATAAAATTTTCTCCTTCCACACCACCTTATTTCCAACTTCTCCATCACTTTGGCTCCTTTCACCCCAAGTCTACTCAAAATCAGTTTACCGGTCTAAGTACCTCCACCACACCCATTCACACATCCACCGTGCAAACCACTCCATCTCATATCACAAATCCTCTGCTTGTAAATCCACCATTATCTCCTATCATGGCAGCATGGTATGCACCCCTTGTGTTACCACAACCATTGGTACCTTTTCCAAATGATTACCAATCGAGAATCCCACACTTAACTGGGGCTGAATCCACCACTGCCCAACAACATGTAGATATAATGAATGATGCTTTTGACTACATGGAATTAGAAGAGGAAACCATGAAAATGAGGATGTTTTCCCAAAGCCTAGGAGGAGAAGCTAAGAAATGGTTCAAAATCCTAACTCCCAACACCATACATGATCTCCCTTCCCTTTACCAAACTTTCATAAACAAATGAGAAATCAAGAAAAACCCTCTTCAGATCCTATCAGAATATAGCAATCTTAAAAGAAACATAGGGGAAAGTGTCCAAGACTATTATACTAGGTTCAATAGTGTTTACAACACACTACTGCCAAACATGAAATCACCACTAGGCCTAGCCTTAACTAAATTCCTGGAAGGTTTTGACCCCGACATGGCCTATCAGCTAAGAGAAAGAGAGCCCCTAACTTTAGAAGACATGAAAAAGGGAGCTATAAGTGTAGAGGTGAACTTAATTGAAAAAGGAGCTAGGCTAAGATTAGAAAAGAGGGTAACCTACAAAGATGACACCATGCCTTCCACCTCCTCATCTGATTCTAAGATGGAAAACCTTCTTAGGACCATGGAAATAATGATGGAGAGAATAAGCATAAATGAAAGAACACACCCTAGGGACAACCAACCAAATCCCCAAAACAGAAACCGAAATCGGAACTTTAGAAGAGACCTGCCCCAAAACAGACCAAGGGAAAACAATCAACAAATCAGGCCACACTTCCAAGATAACTATGTTGACGAAGGCGAAAGAGATATGGAACAACCAAATGAAAATCATCTAAACTTAATAGGCTCTGATAGTGAGGGTGATGTTTTTCTCACAGAAGAAGAACAAGGTTTTTTCTCCTCAAACCAAAATGAAACAAGCTATGAAGATTCCAAAGACCATGAATTGGGATTAGAAAATTCCATAATGGAAGTCCATAAGCAATATGATCTTAGGAGCAAGAAAAACCAAGACAACTCCAAGAAAAACAACTCAGACACTGTTGTTAAGAAAACTCCTGAAAACATTCTTAAAAGAATAGCAGACAATAGCAACACCATGGCTAAGAAAATGGATTCTAACAAGGATAAAAATAACCAACCAAGTGTTGACACAAGCTGTCCTAGCACCTCTACTAGTGGCCCTTAGAAAACTCTACTGACCAAAGCCCCGAATCAAAATCAACAAATTAAAAATGTGGAAAAATTTATGGTTGAAAAAACTGATGTAAATATGTCTAAAACTCAGGTACCTTTCAGTTTTGAAGGAGAGATCACTAAAATCAAAGTAACCATCCCTCTCACTGAACTGGTAGCTTAGGATATGTACTGCTCCCAAGTTTTGAAAGTTTTGAACATAGGAAATGATACCAATACTCTAAATATGACAGATGATAAACCAGAGCTGTTGTTTGGACCCGAAGTAGATGGAAAATACCAAGAAGGAGCCATTCCCCCATTCTATGTTACCCTAAACATACATGGAAAAATCCTACATAATTCCATGCTATACTCTAGTGCCTCTCACAACCTCATGCCAGAGGTAGTGATGGAAAGATTAGGCCTAGAAATAACTAGGCCCTACAAAGATCTTTATTCCTTCGATTCAAGTAGGGTTAAGTGCTTGGGCTTAATTAAGGACATATGTGTCAATCTAACACAAATCCCTACTAAGAGCCTGGTCATGGACATAGTCGTTGCTAACATCCCCCCCCAAATATGGCATGCTTTTGTCCCGATCTTGGGGAGCCAAACTTCTGGGGAACCTCCAACTTGACATGTCTTATGCTACCATCCCAATTTTTAACCAAACAAGGAGACTCTACCGGGAACCTCACCTGGAGTATATGGTAAGAAGCCTAGATAAACCCAACAACACCCCTATCTATTCCATTCATTCAGACTTGGACTCATTCAACTTGTATAATGAAAATGACGTTGATGAGAAAGTGAATGAAAATTTTAAAGATATAGGCACATTACAACAATCAAATCAGTCTCTCTATGATGAGTTCGACAGTCAAAACTATCACGACCCTGAAACACCACAAGATAAAAAAACTAAACTTGATTTTCTGCAAATTGAAAATAAAATGTCAGAAACAAAAATCAGTTTAGGATAGGAAACAGATTGCTCAAAGGAAGGAAAAACCACAAAAACACAACTTCCTCCTTTTGCTAATCTAGACAAAATGAAATACACTCACAAAACAAAAATCTGTGGAAATATAGAACAAGATAGTCTTATGTTTTTACCCTACCTAGATACTTCATCATCCAAGAATTTTTCCCTTTCAGAAAAGTTGTCAATTTTCACAAATATTGCTATAGATCCCAACGAAATATTTGCTAAAGATGATATAGAGGAGGATAGCATGGGTAAACTTAAGAAGCCTGAAATAATTAAGTTGTCTAAAATTTTATCACTACACACAAAACAAAGAAATACAAGGTTGTGCAAAAAAATTTCAGAATGCTTATGTGTGTAGGCAAGCTAGTCTAAAACCTCGTAACATGGCCATTGTTCTAAAAAGCCTTCCTTTAAAAAAGAATCATGAAAACCTTGAGCAATTGAGTTCACTTAGAAAGAAGGCAAAAGGACATAGGCTTTGTATAGACTTTAGGTACTAGGATCAACCCTTCCAAAAGAACAAGTACCTTTTTACCAAAAAAGATCATACTTTACAAAGGGTAGGGTTTTCCAGCCAAATCTCATTGCATGATAGTTTTTTAGGTTACCATTAGATGATACCACTTCAGATCAATTAGCTGAAATATTTTTTCAAATTTTCTTGGGACAATTGCATGCTTAAACAAATACTTCCCGGGATAGAAAGTTCTGGAGATACTTTCCAAAAAACTATGCCTTCATTTTTAAATTTCTCTACTATGGTGTACATGGATGACTTCATCATTTGTTTTAAAGATGATAAAGAATACCTTGGCTAATTAAAGAAGATATTTGACAGAAACATATTTGAGGAGCAAAGGTCAAAGAAGAAGCACCAAGGGGATCATGGATTTTATGAAAACTCTTGGAATAATCCTTATACCATGTTGTCATATAGGGGTAACTATGTTTTCTATTTACAAGAGTTGAATGGACAAAAAATGTTAGGAGATCCTTTTGAAGACATGATGGTCAAACAATACTTTTTTCAAGATCCTTAGCTTAAAAATTTTCACTCATTTTACATACCATTGTGTGAAGAAAGAGTCACAAAGAGAAAAAAACACAAAAACATAGGAAAAAATGGAAAAGAGGGTAGATTCAAAAAGCAAGGTACAACCCCATAGCCAAAAAATAGTAATACTGAAACTGTGCAAGCCTAGATGCCACTACTGGTGCAAAAATAATGTCTTGTTCAGCTATCTAGCTTAATCATGGCTGAAAATGTTTTAAATTTATTGTTGATAAGTTAGTGAAAAGAATTCTCGTAAAATCATTAAAGCTTGACTTGTCGAAGAAAATAGATTAAGAAAGAAAGAAACTGGTTCCTCATGCTCAAGCCAGAACCAATGAGAAAAATAGGGATGAATAGCAAACTATGTATCCTAGCCTTGATTTTTCTACGTCATATTTTGTACAAAAATAAAATTTGTGTGTGGCTTGTTTTTATGCCACAAACCCATGACAAATCAGATTGTCTAATCCTGATTTAGTCATGTTTTCAATTTCATGTTTTTAGCTTAGCGAATGAAGTCTGTCATACTGCTTAATCTTGACAGTCAAATAGAATAGGTAGAGAATAAGTAGATTTCACTAGCATAATCTAAACTCTTGGAAGAAATAAGTGTAGAAGTAGATACTTTATTTATTTTCTTTCAAAAATAAAAGATGTCAATGGGTTTTCCAGCTCAAGTGCACCCAAGGAATACTAGAAAATGTTAGGAAAGTAGGTTGGGTAGGTATAACTGAAGTTGAGATAATCATGCATTCAGATTATCAAAATCACTACTTTAGGAAAGAAACAACAAAATAAAAGAAGGAAATCCACCCAATGGATGAGGCACTAGTCTTCATAAACCAAGAGATCCAAAATTATGGACACCTCTTGAAAAGGAGCTGCCCTCCGCAAGTGGAGCCACTGTTAGTCATCAATAATTTTTACCTATTTAGATGACTAAATGATTATCCCAAGTTTTCTAGAAACAAAGTCCATAGACATTGTGAGTTCTAGAAGTCTCTCTGCCTTCATTATCCTTAAGATAAATTTTCACTATTTTTATCATTTCATCCTATCTAGCTTTTCCTACCAGTCTTAGAATACCCATTAAGAGCCCATGTCACCCATTTTATCTATATATTGTCACTTTGACCCAAATCCCCTGTTTTTGTTTCACCTAAAAATACCACTACTTCCTAAGCTCACCAATCAATCAGCTTGTTGTGTCCACCAAACTACTCTTAAACACTAATAGTCTGAAACTATCTCTGTAGAATCTTTAATAAATCAAGTACATTGGGTTTCAGTTCTTCAATACATTAGTTTATCATGAACTCTGTCTCACACTTGATAAATCCTAGGTTCTATGTTTCAGTCCAAAAGGCCAAGTTGCAGAAAGCCTCCACTAGGTCACCTGGAGTTTCACAAAGTCATAGGATGGATTTGGTGCCCTAAAAACTTTGTTTTTCCTATATGAAGAAACTACATTCAAAGAAAGAAAGGACTGGTGATCCTATCTTAAACTCATCAAACAGATCATTCAAAAGGTAGTTGGCCTGAAGCACAAGTTTTGTAAGGGAACAAATGCCCCTTGCTTACATTTATGCAAAAGTGTCAAAAGGCTACCAACCTAGCAATAGGTAAAGCAATGAGAGGCACCATCACCAGAAAACCACTCACAACCAAGAAGAAAGAAACAAGGTATGGGTTTGAAGGAAATCAGGGTTTATGACTATTTTGATCAAGAAATAAAGCAATACCAGGGTTACAAAGGCAAAGGACACCTCAACCCTTTCAAATGATCATTGAAGAATTTTTAGACATAAGTAATAAGTTTAACAAGTATTTCTTTGAGAACTTAGAAGACAACATTGTTTTCTTTTTGTAAACATCCCCAAAAACTTAGAAGTTTGGGAAGATGGACAAAGATGGTCAAAATAGTGACAAGGAAGATTCCTTCATCACAACAGATGGTTTCAAAGGGTTTTCAAACTACCTTCTAGGGTTTGGCTGACAAGCACTAACTCCACAGCATCAAAAGGTAAAATCATAGGTTTTAAAGAAGATCAAGAAAGGCAGATATGAAAATCAATAATCCTCTACACCAAAGGTAGAAAAATGATGAAGAGTTCAACAAAAAGAGGCAAGAAATGTCAGTTCAAGGGTATTTTTTCTGAAGAATAGTTAGAGGCATATTTCAAGTGCCCTGAGAAACAGATATATCCTTGGTTTATAGCAGAGCAGTGGAACTCCCAACAAGGGCCTCCTTATCAAATGAATATTCTGCAAAAGATATATGAACATGAATTGCACTTTACAAGACTGTCAAAAGTGTTTTCTTACAGGAAAACTGATAAGGATAAGGCAAGGAATGTTTCACATAAAGGCGGCACATCCCAAAAGACCAAACTACTGTTTATACTTACTGCTAGGCTATTTCTCCCACCAAGAGGTTTTTTCTTCATTACTTAAAGACAAAAACATGGTAGAACATCAGTCACAGGGAGAATTTGCAAAAATGACAAGTTTGTTGTGTATAGGTGTTAAAAGTCATAAAATAGGTTCATTTTCCAAAAATAGGAGAAAGGCATAATCTTGGTTTCTTCAGCAAAGTTATCAATTTGAAAAGAAACTCAAGAGGCCTCCAACAATGAAAAGAACAAAGTTCCTGTGAAAATACCACCTACAAGGCCAAAAACAGTCAAAAGGCACAGTGAGCAAAAGTGAGAAGAAACAATCTTATAAAGTGGGTTTTTTTCTTTTGATTTTTATCAAAGGGTTTAAAACAACTCCAACAAAGCATCTCCCATTCACCATTTGTATTTTTGTCGAAGGAGTGAGGGTTTTTCAAAATTTTCAACAGAGTCCTCGAGAAATGTTTTTGGGCACTACACTCGTGAACAGCTGCGCTGCGCTCCTGTAGCATCTCCCTATGAAAATTCCCACTATGTGCTATGCTCCTGTAGAACAACACTGTGCTCCTACTATTTGTTCGACATTCAGGAGTGACCTGAGCCACCCAACCAACACCGTGTTGCACTCCTGCCACAACGTGCAGCCTCTGCATGATTCTATGTTTAGGAGTGAACCGAGCCGCCCGACCAACACCTTGTTGCGCTCCCGCCACAACGTGCAGCCTCTACATGATTCTACGTTTAGGGGTGAATCGAGCCGCCCGACCAGCATTGTGCTACGCTCCTGCCAAAGTTTTGAACTATGCACATAATTGCATTCAGGGGTGACCCGAGCTGCTCGACCAGCGTTGTGCTGCACTTCTGCCATAGTTTTTAACTCTTCACACAGTTACGTTCAAGGGTGACCCGAGCAGCTCAACTAGAATTGTGTTGCGCTCCTACCACAATTTTGAACTCTACACAAAATCAAGTTTAGAGGGTGACTTGAGCCGCCCGACAAGGTTTTCTGAGCTATTTTTCTACTGTGAAGGAATTTTAGAGAGGTATTTTGAATTTCTCCTTCATGTGCATATGTGTTTCTAAAAATATAAGGCCACAAAGGAAATTTGAAAGTTGTTTTGGAGTAGGTAGTGAAAACCTAAAGAAACACTTGGCCTACACACTGCTGATGCCTTAATCTAATTAGAAACCTCACCATCTCATTCAAAATTTTCGCATCATTCTACAAGCAGTGCCAATCCTCTTTAAATATTTTGAGGCAGGGGTAAACAAAAAAATGTCTGAATAAGAGAATTTTGATATTGATGATGCAAGTCAAAGGCCTAAAAATCAGCCAAATAAGGGAGGGATGCCAAATAGGTTTGAACCTATAAGCACTGAAGAGTTGATAACCTCCCCTACTATTTTGTCCTATTTTCAAGAATTGGGATGCTATGAATTATGTAAAAAAGTAAAAAAGATCCAGAGTCACCCTCAATTGACCAAGCTCTTTTCCCTAAACCTTCATAATCATCAAGCACACCTAGCCGGGGTAAAATTTGAGTTGACCACCTATGCCATATCTAGGGCCACTAGAATACCTTGCATAGGAGAAAGTTGGTTCAAACAAAAGCATCTGGACCTAAGCCACTATCTCCCATTCTTGAAACCAAGTTGTCTAGCTGATTGCAAAACCATGTTCCCCATCTCTCATTTATTGAACAGATATGCTCTCCTAATGAAATTCATTATGAAATACTTCACCTGCGAGTGTAGGTTCTCCAGAGTCTATTCATACCACATAAGACTCCTCATGCACTTCACCAAAAACAAACTGCTACATATGCCCTAATACCTTTGCAAAAGTATGGAGAAAATTTCTTCCATCATGCAAAAGAAGCCTGCATTCAAACAAATTTCAAGCATTTTTCATCATTCCCTCATCAAAATGATTGTCTCACACCAACTAGAACAACAAGGCATCCCCTGGGAGGTTTTCATCACCCATGATGATTTCACAACTCCACAGCCCATCCCTCTGCAAAGTCTACCATCATCATCTCAAAATATTCCTCACACACCTCCATCACCCTCCACCGACCTTGTTTCATCTTCTTCACATGAATCATTTCCTCAAATAGACCTTCCTCATTCACCCTCCCCTAAGAAATCTGAAAATGAAGAAAGTAGTGAAGGAGAGGAAGACAGCCAAGAAGAAAGTAGAGATGGCCAAGAAGAAAGCAGTGAGGGAGAGGATGATCAAAATGAAGAGAATAGTAAAGGAGAGGAAGATAGCCACAAAGAGGATGATATCCATGAAGAAAGTAATGATGCAAAGGAAAGTGATAAAAGAAGTGAAGAAAACAGTGGTGCAAATGAACATAGAAATAATACAAATGAAGAAAGTGGTGAGGGAAAGGATAATGAAAATGAAGAAAATAGTGAAGGAGAGGAAGATGGCAAAGAGGACAAGGAAAATGAAGAAAATAGTGATGTCCAAGAATAAATTAATGAGGGAAGTGACCCAGAAGAAAGTATTGCTGAAGAAGAAAACAGAGATGAAAAAAGTGACCCTAGAGACAGTCAACACACTAGTGATAGTCAAAAAATTAATGATAGTCAACAAACTAGTGGCAGTCAAGGAAAATGAGTAAATAATGGACCAAACAGCGAAGAAGAACCTAGCCAAAAGGATAGTATGCATAATGGTGAAGGGAAAAATTCTGAAGGCAGTGGACATAGCAAAAGTGCAAATGATACAAGTTATGAAACAGAGGTTGAAATTAAAGGTAAAGGCCATAGGCAAGACAGTGAAAATAGCGGGTCAAATGATGAAGAAGAGGACATTCATGAAGACAAAGATGTACCAAGAAATAATGAAGACACTTCCAACATTGCAAAAACAGAGGATGACAGTCCTAAGGGTCTTGACAGTGATGATGGCACAAAAGATAGTGAGGATGCTTATCAAAGGGGAAGCCGAGAACAAGGTAAGGAAGATGCACACACACAGATCATCCATGAGGAGAAAAATAGTCCTAAGGTCACTAGTGATCAAGCTTTGTAAGTAGAAATTATTGCATGTTTCACCATTACCTATCAAAGAGGAGAAAGGCATGTGTTTGATGTCTCCAAAGGGCTAAGGGCCATGCCATCCTTCTCATCTCAAATGATTGACAAAGGTAAAGAACAAGTAAAATATGAAGAAGACAATCATGAAGAGGAGAGATAATTTGAGCTCATTCACATAGAAAGTGATGAGGAAAGTGAAACAAGAATTGCAAACTCTCTCCTACAAGGCAGGAATGCATTGATCAGTGATTTGGAGGCTGAATTAGAGAGAGCTAAAGATGTCATTATTGTCTTACAAATGCAAAACAAACAAATGAGTGACCAGGAGGCCATCTATGAAGCATGGGCGCTCAAATATTGGAAAGAGGCTCAAAGAGAGCAGGTGAAGTTGGAGGATTACATGGGCACCTATGAAGAAAGTGAGGATGAGGAGGGTTAGTCTAGAAAGAGGCCTAGAACTATGGGCCTAAGAAAGGCTTTGGCACGAGAAAGGGAGAAAGAATCAGCCCAAGCACAACAATTTCCCCTCATTGAACTCCTTGCCATGGAAATTGAGCATAACAGGAAATCATGGCTTGAAAGGGCCAACATACATCTTGAGACGAAACTGGAGAAGGCCAACAGAGATTTGAACTTGCACATAAGAATGAATGAGCACTATAAATGAAGAGACCACTTTGCAAGGAAAAAACTCAAAGCTGCCCAAAATGAGGGCCCAGTGCCAAAAGATGAGAAATAGGCTTGGTATTTTTTCCCAAGCTTCTCTACAGGTTTCCATGGACCCGTGAGGCACGTACCTACCAATTTTGAGAGAAATTGGACAACTTTTTGTTTTTTGCAAATTTTGAGGCTAGGAGCACTGCACACCCTGTGCTGCGCTTTTTCCCATGGAATATTCAGGAGGAGAGGTCTAAATTTTTGGATTCCACATCATTATAGGAGTATTCTCACCAAATTTAAGCTCAATTGGAGTTGTTTTGACCCCCCAAAAGGGTAAAAAACACTCAATTTTTTACCATTCTGCTCACTTTTCTGACCATCTGCTACGCTCCTGGAAGTCTTGGAATTTTTACTTTTTTTAGAAATTTTCAGAAGTTATATTGAAGAAATAAAGGTATATCTAGAAATTATACTTCCATGGCTTTCCAACGAGCCATCACAGAGCCTTTTCCGACATCGGGAAGGCCTCCAAAACAGCGCTGCAAAAGGCCTATTTTTGTGCTGCACTCCTGGCATAATTTCAGAGTTTGACACAGTGTGTTGTGCTCCTGTGGGTGACTGGAAAAAAATTGCGTTTAGCAAGTTTTCAAAGGCATATCAGGCCAAAAAGTTAATTTAATTTCCATTTATATCCGGAAAAGATATTTGTTAGATATTTTTGTGCCTTGGGCTTTGCAAATCCTCAAGGACAACTTAGGATATTTATTTTTGGCCAATAGGCTTCTAGATACTCTCTTTGGTTTTCCTCTTCCTTGTTTGATATATAAGGCATGAGGATTCATTGTAAAAATTTGGGACTTGATGTGTTAAGAGAAATACATGGTTTTTGAAAGTTGAAGAACAATTTAGTGTTGTCGAGGTTGTGGATGGATTGCCTTGATTGATGGTGATGAAGGCTTGCTTGCAAGATTCCTGAGTTTAGTTAATGGTGATGTATCTCTCATATGTTCATGTCTTTTATTATTTTCCATATGTCCATCTTTCTATTTTTCAGTAGTTCAGAAGAGTATAGGATGAGAAATTTTGTTTGAGGCACCTCCGTCCTCCTGTTAGCTATTGTTTTCATGTTTTCTTCTGCTAGGTTAGCTTAAAGAATTCTTCATTGCTCCTTAGGCCCACCTAAGCTTGTCTATTTAATTGATGAATTAATATGCTAGTTTATAAACATGATTCATGGTAAGCCCTGCTTTTTTAATGCTATCTAAACTCCATCTTGAAATCTCTCTTTGATGTATTGATTGATAGGTTAAGTCGAAGAGGTCTTGTTTTGATCTTGCCCTTTGAATATGCTTATCAGTTTTCTTAGAAGTTCTTTATTAGTTCAATGAATAATTTTTAGGTGTTCCCTCTTCATTTATTTATGCTATTTGTTTCTTATATGTTTTAAAACCTTTAAAGTTAAATCATTGAAGTTAGATAATTTGTCTTGCTTCCGTGTTTTACTAGATTGTTTGTCTTCAATTTTTATTTGTTTAAAAGTATTGTCACTGAGTAAATGGTGCACCCTATCTCATGATCAGTATCTTTTCTTATCAATATTAAAGACCTCCCTGTTCATAGGTATTTGACAAAGGATTCTTAACTTCCCTTTTCCCTACCTTGGTTCCCAAACTTATTGTCCATTTCACCTCACACATAAACTTAAAGACCCATTGAATACACTAGATTTTCCCTGTGATGTACCTCAATTAGCTACCAAGATATCAATAACTTCATAGACTCCATTGCCTAATTGATTTGATAACCTCTCAGTCCACCTATCTTACTTGATCATCTTACCCCAACCCAAAACAAACAAACAAACCTACACTTAACAACTAGCGTAAAATCAATCATCCAAAGCGAACAAGTTTACATCCTTCACATAATAGAGAGAGCCCTCTCTGAGTCCAGGAAGGCTAGGTACTAGGACTCCAAATACTGGTATGATGTTACCTTGTCATTTGGTTTTCCAATCTTCCAAATCACGGGACCCTAACACACACTTCAGCAAAACAGAGTTGTAGAAAGAATGAAAAAAACGCTGATGGAAATGGCAAGAATCATGCTCAGTGGTACCGGGTTAGGACAAAAATTATGGGCAGAGGCAGTGGAGACTGCATGTTACTTGGTTAACAGATCACCTTCATCAGTGTTGGAGGATAAGAATCCACATGAGGTATGGACCGGTAATAAAGCCTCTCTTTCACATCTGAGGGTATTTGGATGTGATGCATATGTACATGTTCCAAAGGAGAAAAGGACCAAGTTGGATAATAAATTTGAAAGGTGCATCTTTATTAGGTATAAGGATGGTTTAAAGGGTTACAAGCTTTGGAACCCTGAAACAAGGAAGGTTGTGTACAAGCGAGATGTGGTGTTTAGAGAAGTGAAAGATGTTGTTAAACATGAAATCCTTCCAAAGGAACCTAAGAATATAGAGTTTGAGCTAAAGGAGGATGAATCAGACTCTACAATAGAAGAAGACTCAGAAGAGGAAGAGCCACAAACTCCAGCTGTGAGAAGATCAGTTCAGGAAAGACGAAAACTAGAAAGGTATAGTCCATCTGCTTTCTGTTAAAATTTTTCTTTAATTATAACTAATGATGATCCCAGAACCATCAGGGAGGCAGTAGATTCAGAGGATGGAAAACTCTGGAAGGAGGCCATGGTTGATGAAATGTCATCCTTGCATAAAAATGAGGCATGGGATCTGGTGGAGTTGTCGGCTGGAAGGAAGCCCATCAAGAGAAAATGGGTGTTTAAGAAGAAGATGAATGTAGAAGGCAAGGCAGAGAAATACAAAGCTCGGTTGGTAGCAAAAGGTTATTCCCAAGTGCTAAGAATTGATTTTGGTGATATTTTTTCTCCTGTTGCCAAAGTTACTTTTATTAGATTACCTTTATCTGTTGTTGCTGTATTTGATTTTTAGGTAGAACAAATGGATGTGAAGACAACATTTCTTCATAGGGATCTGGAACAGGAGATCTACAAGAAAAAACCTGAAGGCTTTATGGTGAAGGGGAAGAAAGCACTGGTACAAAGGTTAAATAAGTCTTTGTATCGGTTAAAAGAGTCACCAAGGATGTGGTATCAGAAATTTGATACCTATATATGGGGACTTGGCTTCACCAGAAGCAAGGAGGATCACTGTGTTTATTTTAAATTAATTGGTGACTGTGTTATTTATTTTGTCTTCTATGTGGATGATATGTTGTTTATTGGAAATAACAAAGAAATTATCCAAGATTTGAAGACCCAACTGTTCTCCAAATTCAACATGAAGGATATTGGTGCTGCAAAGTATATTTTGGTCATGGAAATTAAAAGAGATCAGGCAAAGAGGAAGCTTTGGTTAAACTAGAGTAAGTATGTCAAGACTATATTGCAGAGGTTCAATATGTAGGATAGTAAACTGGTGAATGTTCCGATTCCTGTAGGTGTAAAGCTGTCTGATGAACAATGTCCCAAGACACAAGAAGAAGAGGAGGATATGTCTCGTGTTCCTTATGCAAGTGCAGTGGGTAGCCTAATGTATGCAATGGTCTATACTAGACTAGACATTGCACTTGTAGTGGAAATATTGAGCAGGTTTATGTCAAACCCAGGGAAGGATCATTGGACATCAGTGGAGCGGGTTTTCAAATATTTGCATGGCACTAGTGATTATGGCTTGTGCTACCAGGGAAGAATAGGATTGGAAAGAGTGTTGGACATTCGTGGTTTTTTTGATGCAGATTGGGCTGGAGATCTGTACCAAAGAAGATCTACAAGTGGGTATGTGTTTAGCCTATTTGGAGGTGTAGTCAGTTGGATGAGTAAAAGACATTCTGTAGTGGCCCTTTCAACTACAGAGGCAGAATACATAGCAGCCACTCATGAAAGCAAGGAAGAATTTTGGTTGCAAAGATTGTGTTCAAGTATGGGGTTGGTGAAGCAAGCTATAAGGATAGCCAAAGTGAAATTTTCTTGGCTAAGAAACCTGCTTATCATTCAAAGACAAAGCACATTGATGTTCAATATGACTTTGTGAGATATATGGTTGAGGCTAAAAGGGTGTTGCTAGTAAAGGTGGACACTTTGAAGAATGTTGTAGATGCATTGACGAAGTCTGTGAGCACTCATAAGTTGTCTTGGTGTAGAGAAACAATGGGTGTTGCAAAGATGGGATAATGACTCAGCTCTCCTGTGGCCCCCTGCAGAAAGAAAACACCAAGTGGGAGAATGATGGCTATGTGTTATATTCTTTCCACGACTAGTCACGCGCAAGGGGGTCACAGGGGGGGCGATAGGGGGGGACAAGGGGGGGTGATAGGGAGGGCGCAGTAGGGGGGACATAAGGGGGGCGACAACCCCCCCTGTTGGGGTCTGGGGCAGTGCCTTGGGAAAGTTTTTTTTTGGACCTTATTTTTTGATGGGTGGACCTGCCCATGTTTTTGTGCATGGGTTTGCACATGGTTTTGGGGCATGATGGTTTTCAACCCCTGGAATTTTGTAGATCTGGTTAAGGGAACCACGGTTATGTTCTAATCCAGGGTTAATGGATCGGGGTTTATGTATGATTCGACATGTATATATATGTGTTGTAACACTAAAAGGAATATGATGAAAAATCAAGTTGGTCGTCTCAATTTGGGATCTAGGGGAAAATATCTATGTATAACTATTTTATGTTTTATGCTCTCGCTATTGTTTATTTTCTATTTTTAAGATTCATTTGCAGATAATTTATGTTCAAGGTTAAAAACTACAAGGCCTGCGTGGAGATCTTTTGAAAGAGATCCCCTTGTGGATCAAAGCTTTAATGGTGGAAGAAGGATGTTCCAAAAATTTGGAGACCTAAACCTCCAGTACTGGGGAAAGGAGCTGAGGGGAATATGATATAGGTACATTGAAAAGGGGAATAGGGATATGGATGTCAAGACCTCCAGTAGTTTGAGGAAACAAGGAGCACATCGGAGGGCGCAAATCACTGAGAAGTGGTAAGAAAGGGTGATGAAGGAGTTGGAAAAATAGGAAAGGAATAGAAAAGACAAGGAGAAGGCACCTCGGATGAAAAAGGAGATAGAAGGTCAGATGTCTTCCCAAGATATGGGGGGACCATCAAGGAAGTGCGGCAGGTGTATACGATCCCATCCCAAACACATAAGGGAAAGGAGTACGACGGAGATGACGC
Organism: Pinus albicaulis; assembly: GCA_034641835.2. Taxonomy (NCBI): domain Eukaryota; kingdom Viridiplantae; phylum Streptophyta; class Pinopsida; order Pinales; family Pinaceae; genus Pinus; species Pinus albicaulis. The sequence goes on from JAXQQM020076445.1 coordinate 207,856, forward strand.
GAGCCCTGAGGAGACGTCCAATGTGGAGTTGCATGTTGCGATGGAGTAGCTATTCTGAGAGGGGCCAACACCCATAACCCTAGGTAACTCTATTCCCCAAATTTCAAGTAGCTCTAGTCCCAACCTTCCCCTAGTACTCTATCAGCCTCTATGTGAAATTTTTGTTAAGTTACGAGAATTGAGTAAGTTGAATAGTGTTCAGTCTACAGCAGTAATACACACTAGCAACAATTCTAGTAACACCATTTCAAAACCGAGAGTCATGGGTTTTTTCCTAGTAACCCCCACACAAGGAAGCATGGTGGGATCATTTACCCAGTACCCAGAGTCCTCTGGGAGGGGTAATGCTGATGTGGAATAACACTGGTACCTCTGTGAGGCCATATGTAGGGATTGGCAGACACCGGAGTCAGGTAAGTTGATATAATTTCAAACTACTCTTAGGGAGAGAGCTCTGCACTAGTTTATAAAGTGGTCCGAGGCTCATCAGAACCCAGCGATAGACGATGTAAAGAGGGATTTTGTTAAGGAATTAAAATTATCCCAAACAAATTAGCAGGGTTTTTCAGAAATGTGGGAGATCAAGCAGTGAGAAGGGGAAACTCCATGGGATCTAATGAGGAGTTTCAAGGATGCAATTGGAAAAATTAGTTATCTAATCGATCCGAACCATCAGAGAGATTGGTTTATTAAGGCCCTTCTTTCATTAACAAGAACTCCACTGACACAATAGAAGATAAAGACATTACAAGACCCACTGGAGTAAGCTATGAAGATAGAGGCCATGGCGGGATATCTGTAAGAATTCAAAGGAGGAGCATTGGCTCAGGAGCCTTCCAAAGTGGGGTTAAAACATCAAATAGCTAGCCTGACAGAGAAACTTAAAGAAATTCAACCGATGCAGCCAGTGAGGCCAAATTTATGGTGTACACACTGTCTAATGGAAGGACACGTAGTAACCGAATGTCCTTGGCTGCAGGGTCAGAATGTGGGAACATTAGCAACAGGGGCATCGGGAGCTTCGCTAGTAGGAGGGGTTGCGCAGATAAATGCCCGGGGACTATCTCCACCGCAACACTAGTACATGGGGTTCCCCGCGAAACAAAATTCAACCGTGACTGAATATTGCGAAATATGAAAAAACATGGGTCATTCACCCTGTCTATGCCCAATATTGCAAAAATTCTCCAATGTTTCGAACAACATATATTGTGAGTTTTGTGCTTCCACCACACACAGCATAGAGCAGTGTAGGGCTCTGGATGCCTTTGCGGAACGATTGGACATGCCTTCATATAGAGTGAATGAGGCTCCTAAAGGACGAGGGGGAGGCATGAGAGGAGGTCGAGCTAGAGGAAGAGGGCCAGTACGATGCTACAACTGTGACCAAGAAGGCCATGTGGCTAGGGAATGTCCACTTCCTAGAAGACCCTAGTGCTCTCAGTGCAGGGTTAACATGCATGCAACAGAAGACTTCTCAGAGCTCATTAAAATTCGGGAAGAAAGAGCCAGACAAAGAGGAAAAATCCTGGTAAATGCGGAGCCAAGAAGAATAAGGGCTCAAGCTATGCAGAATGTGGCCATAGTGACGTGGGGAGGAAAAAGAACCGGGGAAGATGCACAGACGACGGAACCAATAAAATTGATAAGGCCAACATCTCCAAAGCCATTGTTCAGGCCAGAAAGACAAAAGCAATACTTTAAAGAAGCAGTGGAAACCTTTTCCCATCTTGGGGGAAGCAAAGGCATTGAGTTACCCCAGGATAGGGAAGATAATGAGAACCAAGTTAGTACAAGTACTACGATTGAAGAATGGTTCCATATATTCTTAAAAATTGTTAACAACACGCCAATGTTGGAACAACTAAAGCAGAACCTGGAAAGGATGGTACAGGAGGCCACAGGACCAGGGGAGTCAAGAGGTACCCCTCTGAAATACATAAAAAGAGTAAGGAGAAATAAGAGAAGGATAGGAAAAGAGTTTTGGGTGAATAATCAAGTCACGGGATTCCAGATTAAAGACACCATGCTTGACCTAGGGTCAGATGTAAATATATTTCCAATGAAGACATGGGAAGCATTGGGAAGAAAGAGGCTGACATATTCACCAATTCAACTCCGAATGGCAAACCAGTACTGCATTGTGCCCATAGGTAGACTGGAGGGGGTTGAAGTCCATGTCGCGGGAGTAAAGACATATGCGGACTTAGAGGTGATAGACATTATGGGGGATAAATATCCCTATCTAGCATTACTGGGGATCAACTAGGCTTTTGAAAACTATGCAGTAATAGATTTAAAGAAAGAAATGATGATCTTCCAAGACGGGGAGGTCAGGGTCACCCAACCACTCGACCCATATCAAGGTCCTCGATACACAGAGTTTGTTGACAACAAAGAAGATGCTCAACTTCTCGATCATCTGTATCAGATGACTGTAGGAAAAAAAGAATATTATATCAACTCGACAGCGGGGGGATCAGTGAGTTGGAGAAGTATTCAAATATCAGACTTAGGCTCGGAGATAGCCTAGGATGATTAGCAACAAGGGGGATATGAGACCAATACAAGAAGATGCGACAACATCGGAAGAATCAATTGGATTGGGACTGAGGTAAGGGATTATCCAAATTTGTCCAATATGAACACCGTAAATACTTTTATTGCCAGAATAGAAGATAAAGTACCAAAGGACCATAGGGTCCCACTCATGGACATGGTCTTACAATCCACATCGGCAAGGTGGTGGAGTAACCACCACAACACACTATCACAATGGGACAAATTGTGGCGGACTTGGAAGCTAGGTTCAAGGAGGAAGAAGGACCACGCCTCACTGGAAAATAACAAGGGGACTCAGACCCCAGAAAAAATTTGAAAGGGTGTGAGGATCAATGGAAAAATTTAGGATACCCAGAAGATATGTGGGTCCACAAGTTTATACATTCATTGGATGTGATTCCACAATCTTGGTACCTAATGGAAGAAAGGAAACGAGGAACTAGCACATTGCAAGTAGTTGCAGAGAAATTTACAGAGTGCTTCTTATTTGAAGGAAAAACATAACCAATCACTCAAGAATTACGGGCTATTAAAAAGGTATTGTTCTTCCCGGAGAATCAGGAGGAGGATGAGCAACTTCTTCCAAACCAAAGCATTAGACAGTCGATAGCATGTAAGAAGATAAACAGTGAAATGGATGATGATGATCTAGAACGTCTTAGACATCTATATTTTGAGGAGGCAGAGGGGGAGCGAGATATTAAGGAAAACCCGAAAATCAAAGGAATCCACCTGCTACCACTAAAAACCAAGAAAATGAACATTGGGCCTGAAGAAAAGCCCAAACTTGCGTTAATCGGTGATTATTGGGATGCTGAGATGACCGAGGAAATATTAAATCTACTACAAGAATATGAGGGCGTGTTTCTGTCATTCATAGCGAAATTGAAAGGAATAAAAGGGGACATGGGGGAAATGCGTATAATTATGAAGCCCAATGAAAGACAAATCAAGCACAGACCCTATCGATTGAATCCAAGGGTGAAGGAAAAAGTTCAAGCATAAATCGACAAAATACTAAAAGCAAGGTTGATATTCCCGGTGGAAGAAGCATAATGGATAAGTCCAATAGTCATACAAATAGAAAAGGATAAGTTTGAAATATGAGTCTGTGTTGACTATAGGAGCTTGAATAATTCCTGTATACATGACCCATTCCCTACTCCGTTCAACGAAGAGGTCCTCGACAACGTTGCGGGGAATGAGGTGTATTGTTTTACGGATGGATTTTCAGGATACCATCAGGTACATATAGCTAAATAAAATAAGATAAAGACAAATTTCACCACCGAATGGGGCTCTTTTGCATATCGTGTAATGCCATTCAGATTGAAAAATGCGCTAGTAGTATTTTCACGCATTGTGATAGCAGAATTCCGCGGCTACATCAACAAATTATTGGAAGTCTATATGGATGACTGGACTGTCTGCAGCCTATTGAAAGACCACATAATGCTATTGAGGATCATGTTTGACAGGTGTAGGCAACTCTAGATTTCATTGAACCTCAAGAAGTGCATTTTTGTAATTCCTTTCAGAGCACTGTTGGGACACGTAGTATGCAACCAAGGAGTTTATTTGGATCCAACAAGGGTAGCAATTATAATAACATGGAGGCACCGGAAACTGTGAAGAAGTTAAGGTCACTGCTAGGCCACACAGGCTACTACAGGCGATTCATCCACAACTACGTGAAGATAACAGCCCCATTAGAGAAGTTGTTGTGGAAGTCAGAACAATTTAGTTGGATAGAGAATTGCACGACAACCCTGAATACTTTGAAGGAAAAATTGGCAAGTGTGCCAATATTAGTTCACTCAGATTGGAGCAAGCAATTTCATGTCCACATTGATGCTTTGAGCATCACACTTGGAGCGGTTCTAGCTCAACCAGGGGACACTTGAGTTGATCAACCAATGTATTTTGCAAGCTGTAAACTATCAACAGCGGAATGGAACTACACTACAACAAAGTGGGAAGCATTAGCAATGGTGTATTTTCTTCAAAAGTTCCGCCACTACCTGCTAGGAGGTATGTTCAAGTTTTTCACAGACCATTCAACTTTAAAGTACCTAGCAAACAAACCAGTCTTAAAGGGAAGAATATACAAATGGCTCTTACTCTTTCAGGAGTTCACCTTTGAGGTGATAGTGAAACCCAAGAGACTGAACGTGGGGCCAGACCACTTGTCAAGGTTGGAAAACGGGGAAATGGAGAGCCACTGGATGATCAGCTACCTGATGCTGATATTTTTAGAGTAGAAGCCATTCTAGAATACCTAGATTAGATAGCAACCTACCTGACAACAGGGCAATTCCCAAAACAATATACAACAGTCCAGAGAAGACACCTAGTAGTCCGAGCGGCAGAGTATTAGTTGATAGCGGGACACTTGTACAAGATGGGGCTGGACCAAATCCTAGGAAGATGCGTCCTAGACCATGAGAGGGAAACCGTACTGTGGGAGTGCCTCTATGGAGTTACGGGAGGGCATGTAGGAGAAAAATTGATGGCGCGGAAAGCACTACAGGTGGGGTTATGGTGGCCAACGATACACATGGACAGTAAGGCATTTGTAAAAAAAGAGATGTATGCCAGAGGACAAGACATCCATTGTACAAAGATGAGCTCCGACTTCACCCAGTAAAAGCACTGCAACCATTTGAGAAATGAGCAGTTGATTTTATAGGTCTGATTTCACCTGCCACAAGACACTCACAGGCCAGGTATATCATAATGACAATAGACTATTTGACAAGGTGGGAAGAGGTAATGCCAGTGAAGGATTGCAAAACTGAAACAACAACTCGTTTCATATTTTAAAATATCATCAGTAGGTTTGGTTTCCAGAAAAGTCTGACAAGCGACTAAGGTATGCATTTCATCAATGCTACCATTAAATCTCTACTCGAAAAATTCATGGTACAACATCACAAAAGCAGTCCTTACCATCCACAAGCCAATGGTATGGTAGAAGAATTTAATAAGATCCTGGAAAATGGCTTAACGAAGATTTTAAATGCTCAATGAGATGATTAGGACGAACGTATACCAACAACTTTGTGGGCGTACAGAACAACTATAAAGAGACCAAATAACCAGACATCGTTCCAGCTGGTGTACAAGAGGGAAGCCACAGTACCCACAAAGTTTGTCATACTTAGCCTTCTAATCGCAACCTCACTCCAACTATCATATGAAGACTTGTTAAAGGAATGATTACAGGAACTACAGGCGCTGGAAGAAGATATTTTTTTAGCAGAATTCCACCAAACACTCCAGAAAGAAACACAAAAATATTAGCATGACAGCCATATCAAGTGCAAGACTTTTAGGGTCAGCGGAAAAGTTTTACTTTATGACAGTAAGTACCAGAAGCTCCTAGGGAAATTGCAAATGCATTGGCTAGGACCATACCACGTAATAGAAATAAAAGATTCAAGATCAGTTCGGTTAGCACAATTGGGTAGCCAGATAATACCAAGATGGGTGAACGGTGCACGCCTGAAACCCTATCATGAGTAATTTTCGCAGTTCATTTTCAATAACTCTCGCAACCAAGAGCATTCAGTAGGGTAGATTAGGCTAGACTAGATAGATTCAATAACTCTCTCACACCCGACAAGAGCTTAGATAGGATTCCCAATAAAGAAATATTAGAGCACAAGAAAAATTCAAAGTTGCGATGCGGAGACCGCAACGCCAACGCAACCAATTGTGGTCATGGGGAGGGTAGTTTCCAGTGTGTCATCCACATCAGAGGAAAAGTGTGTCAAAAACCATTCCATCATCATGAATCATAGTACCCATTTCAGTCCATAGGATTACCGAGATTTGGGAAGTAGTTTTCATAATTAGCATCGTCCATACCACAATAAATTTTCCATAATAGGCCATAATCATTACCCATCGCATCTGCCCAACTCCTGAAACCACAGTTAGATTTGTCAGAACCCACCTCATCTCGGTAACTAATCACACAATTATAGCTGCAAGGGAAGGCAGGGAAAATTAATTATTTATGGGGTCTTATCAACCTCATGTGTGTGAGTTACTTACATAACTTGCATGAAAGATAACATGATAATGCCAAAAAAATCTGAGTTAGAACCAGAAACAACAGAGGTAGCAAGAGAAACATCAATAGAAGAAGTTCAGAGAAGGCATCCAGAGGCAGGAATTTATAAGGAAATAAAAGGAGTAGCTCTGCAAGTGTACCAGAGGAGAGCTAAAATGACCAGAGTAGCGCCCGCAGTTGTTGAGCAGGAGCTCGATGAAAGAGTCTAAAAGATGGAGTCCCTGGTGGGAAAATATGATAGTGTGTCATTGATTGATATCGACCTAACAGACTCCTTCCAATTTCCAGCGATGAAGAAATAGGTCTACATGGAGAATTATGCAACAGAAGCAGGACAGGAAGCAGCAAGAGTACTTCAAGAGTTCAAAGGTGTTCAACAACCCACCATACTGAACCTATGAAATCTTCCAGTGTTTGGCACTATAGGGGCTTCAATGGAGTGCACCAAATTTTTGCTGAGCAGAATCCACAATGGGTCATTGTGGCTGGGAATAGAAATACCAATTCATGGGGAAGACATTCACAGGTTAACTAGGCTTTCGCAAGAAGGGAGAGACTTCTCTACGACATTCCAAAATGTGTCCAAGAGAGTGAAGAAAGTAGGAGATGGTGACTACTACAAGAAATAAAACACTAAGAGAGGGGGAAAAGGGGCCAAGATAGACTTTATCAACAAGCCAGCGGTCAAGTTTGCCTGCTATCTGATTGCAAGAAAAACGATGAGACATTACACAAAAGGGGAGTGCATGCTAGATACCATCTCAGTTGCAAAGCACTATATCCAAGGGGCATAATTAAATTGGTGTTCATTTCTACTTAATGAATTATTTGAATCATGTGAGGACAACTATAAGAGGGCCACTGGGTTTATCTACGGGTATCTTGTCATGGCGTTGGCAATGTGGAAATGGACATTTCTAGAAATTAGGCAACCTTTGGAAGTTGCAACAAGCCAACCATTAGCAATGAAGTTCACACCCTGGAAAGCATCAGGGGACCCCAACACCAAGGAGGTGAACGAGGAAGCATTCAAGTTATATTACATCCAGATGGTGGATGTCACGATGAGTCAGCAGAGAATTCTAAGGAACTTGCTAGACAATTATTCTACACAAGTATGGTTTGGGGTTAACCATAAGAAAACCTACATCAGGCCAGCATGTGTTTTGGAATTGACCTTCAAGGTAAAACCATTGAAGTTTCAAATTGATGAGCGAGCTTTCCATGCAGAGGTATGTTCGTGGCCGAGAGTAGCAATGGAGGTCAGAAGTGGAGTCTACGTCTATTCATTTGACAGCATGCTGCCATATCCTTTGCCCGGAGAAACATCAGTGGAAGTGATGGCCAGAATGTCACAACTACAGCTAACACTAATCATCGAAGAACTAAACACAAAGGTACAAATATTTTTCAAACTCTAACAAGTGATTCCTCATTGTTTCCCGCGTTTACAGAATTTCAAGCCTCAAATTCTGCCTCATCTTCCATCACAGCCCCCATAGTCACGACCATACCACTCAATTTTTTCAATTCAACAGCGGGAATAGCTACAGTCCCTGCCAAAAAGAGTAAAGCCTCAAACCCACCCGTAGCTACACCAAAAGTAAATAAGGAAAAATTTACAATGTCTAGCTAGGTCGTTGATCTCACGGTGCAAGACCAAATGCAACCAATTGACACAGGGGCCCCAATCCAAGAATTTCCATTGACAAAGACCCAGGTAACTCAGGAGTTGCCTCTAATCAACCCCTATTCCTTTTTAAATATCCGTATATCTCCACCTCACACTCACCACTCATCGGCCCACACCTCATACACCTCCAAAGATCATCCAGCCCGAACGCCCTCCACATCAACCACAATACCTGACCCAGTCAGAGCAAAGAGTAAGACAAATGGAGACAATGAGGCAGAAGTTAACTCCGATACAACATTGGTACCTAAGGTTAACCAAACCCTAGTTGAACAGGTCACCTTCCAGGACCTTTTAAGTTGTGAGGACTCTTTTACTGTAGATACAACAACCCCGCCTGAAGAGCTAAACTCGTTTCAGCAAGCAAACATGATACTTCAGCAGATGAAGCCCACTCTAACCTTGGGTAACCCTAGTAATCATCTTTTGCAACCAACACCACCGCAATCACTGCAGGAGCACTCAACCAAGTCCATTGCGAGTGGTCAACCACTCAAAGAGAGACAGCCAAATAAAGATATCTCTGGAGCTGAAAGCATGTAGACCTGGGGAATGACACAGTTGTACAACTTCATTTAGCGGTGCCGAAGGGCTTCACGTAGAACTCGAGCAGAAATACGATCAGCAATAGGTACAAATCATGGCGCTTGCTGAAGAGCGCAACCAACTGAAGGTACAGAAAGACAACTTATAGGGCCAACTGGATATGGTGACAAAGGTATTCCGAGATCTTTGGCCCATGGTAATAGCTCACAACACTCAGATACGAGATGATATATCAAATAGTGACATAGTCAGACGATCTGTTCACATCTGAGTGGCCTGTTCGACCCTTAGTCAAGAAAACTGGGAACTAAAAGCAACACTGGCAACAAGGCCAACACTACCATACCCAGCGATCATTTACATAGAGAAGATAATAGAAAAGCAGAACCAAGTAGTCGGGATGTAAGAAAATCTGAGTACCGCGACAAGGGAAGCGTATGACATACTGAAGGGTCTACATGAGTGTTCAACCTCACTCACTCTGAAATCAAAGCCAATTTTAGCACAATTACAACAGGTGTTGAAGGAGGTTCAGGAAGCCACAGACCTCGATGGACTTGACCAACTATACACTCAAGCGGAAGAGCTAGAGGTCAAGATACAACAAATTGAGGAACATTCGGCAACAACCAAACAAGCTCTCTGGGAGCTAAGGAAAATTGTCACGCTTACGGTCCAAACCATGCAGCAAATGGCCATGGAGGCCAAGATTAAAATCAAAGACGTCTTTGGTAATCTACCACCCATCTCAAGGGAGACAGAAGCGAAACGAGTCACTACAGAGACAGACCTCCTCATGGAGGAATGGAAACATGCCATTGCCGGCTTCAGAGAACTCAAATCATCCACGCTGGTAAAGGTCCCCGAGTTGGGGCCCTTGTTTAGACAGGAAGAAGAAAAGGAGAAGACAGGACTGGCCACAGAGGCAAGCAGACCGATGGAGACTGAGGCAGCAGAAAATAATTGACTCGGGACGATTCAATAGGATGTGGTCGGGGCCTGTTAGGGTCCTTGTTTTGAAATAAAACAGTTTTTGAGTTGCGAATAATATGTGGTAGAATGCAACCAAGGTAGAAAGAGAGTTGTCACGGTTGTGAAGAATTGAAGAACAGGTGGCGCGGTTGTTGCAGGGACAAGCACAGATGGCAGAAGGAAGCAACAAAGAACAAGTACTGGAATACCAGTGATCAAGGAGATGCAAAAAATGCCAAAACGGAAAGGAAGGGAGAACTGTCAGATGCGTTGGCAACGGAACGAATAAGCAGTCAGCCAGTGGACGAAGGAGGTTGGCACAGTAGGGATCAGAGAACAGGAGACATAGGAGAGCTCTGTTCGTTTTGTTATCTCTCTCTCTCTCTCTCTCTCTCTCTCTCTCTCTCTGTGTGTGTGTGTGTGTGTTCATTATGTTCTATCATATGCGACACCATTTTAATTAGTTCTGTCAGGATCACTCTAAGGATCACTTTAACTATCTCTTGTTGTTAATGCAAAATCTTATGATCTAAGCTTGATGTTCTGAGTTTAATACTGCCTCTAATTTAGTTGAATGTGCGGGTTACTTTAAATTTTTTTTTTTTCCCGTCTTGAATGCATTGATGAGTATTGTCATTTACAGAGTATTTACACTCATTTGTAGCACATATTATTGTGGGTTTTAGGATATGTTGTGTTTGATCAATACCTGATCTAATCCAAACCTTATTAAGGTCGTGGCATGCCTCGGGTGAGACTCTCTTCTCTTCAAAGTAGGGTGAAAATTCCGGTGTTGTGCTAGACTACTGCGGAAAAAGCTTGTTGGCCTCCAACTTGAACCTGGGTCTTGCCCAAGGAACATTTTTCCTTGCCAACAGAATATGATTATGAGTCTATGCTATGGAATTAAGGTGAATTAGAAATAAAGTTGGAAGGTTTGTACATTGAACAGAATTGACTATAATAAAAATAGTCTGTCCTGTTTTGTTGTACAAACATAACTCTGTAGAGAACTAACTCTCAGAATGTCTAAACCCGGTATAAGGCTTAGATCTGAGGTTAGGTAACCCTCAGGAAATTTTTATTTCATTAAAAAATCCATTCTAGTATGATGTTACCAAGATGTGCATTATATTATGAAACAAATTCTAAGAAAAAATAAGTATGTATTAGAGATAAAGGAATATATAGTTTAGTTAAACAAATTTATGTTTTGTAGTATCATTGAGTAAGATAAAGTGCTAATTCAGAGTTTCTAGATAGGAAAAAGAAGATATATTTTTATAATGCATACGGAAACTTTTGTTAGGAAACTATCATAGCAAAGAGAAAAAAAGTGCATGCGAAATGATAACTATGCGAATTTATGTGCTGGAAATTATGAACATAAAATTTTTGTTATGAGTTAAATAACTACAGTAAAGAAAGGAAATAGACATATTTATCATAAATCCAAAACTTGTACTGGAATTAAAAGTGATACCAAACAGTTTCAAGAACTAACTTCAGATTCTATCCATTATGTCACATTGCTACAATAGCATTTAAAATCAAAGTCCCTGGATGTACATATTCCAAATTTATTTTGGAAAATAAATTTATACAAATTTAAAACAATTTTTATTGTCAATAAACTAGCAAGGGCTCTTGAAGATTATGCAGAGGTTGCATATTAGAAAATTCCAAAATAGCATGCTAGACCAACCTGAGTGGAAAGGAATCCATAAATTAGGCTCAACTGGGAATTAATGGAATTCGGTATGTAAGACAGATAGGGTATAATGTACTTGCATTAAAAAGAGTCCATGAATTAGTTTGAGTCATGGTTATTAAATATAATCATCGATTAAAAAAAATTAAAACACTCAAGAGAAGTAGTGCGTTTACCTTGGAATTTCAGCAGGAGAGTCCAACCTACAATCATAACAAGATAAAACAAATTATTAAATTTGTAAACCCTTGTTAGCATTATTTACTAAAAAATAAACAATATACTCGGTATATTGAGTGGTAAAGACACAATGAATATTTTATAAAAAACCGAAATTCCTAACTGTGGAATAAGTCTCGAAAATACAAAAAAATGGTCTAGAGTATAGATATCTCCTTCGAAGATAATAATGAAGACATTTCTAATGAATAAAATGTAAATCGTATATATCTACAGATGATTAGGAACCCTATGAAATGCTAGAAAAAAAATGAGACCTTTGAAAGAGGCAGTCGTTGTTCCAAATCATCCACAAATGTGGAGCAATTACTCATTGTAATATGTGAAATGGGTAGCTCCTATTGAAAATAAGTAAAACTTATAATAAACCCTACAACATGGATATAAGAGGCCGAAGCAATAGTAACATACCTGGAGAAATGCATATAACGAGACTCAGAAAGTAGTTATGTCGAAAATCCCAACCTTAACCTCAGTCCAGTTCTTGAGTTTGCCTGCACTGACAAACAAATGGAATATGAGAAGCCTTTGTTGAATAAAAGCTTCAGCTGAAGAGATGGCCAGTAATGAATGAAATCGGCTTTGCAAATCAAATTGTAGAAAACAATAGCATGGTTCACTAAGTAAACTATTGATCCAGAATGATAAAGGGAAGAATTAACTCAACTAAAGTCATTTGGTAACGAATGAGTGAAGCGCAGAGAGTTTTAACCTCTTTTGCAACTCAGGAAACCATACGAAAACTGAGATTAGTATATTTCTCCAAACTGTCGGATGAGATAAATACAGAGGGTAGTAAAATGCTCAGTTGACTGAATGAAATGGATATTTATTAAACTAAATAACTCAGAAATGTATATATTAGAAATGCAGAGTGGAAATGAATAAACGATTATAAAATGAAAAACCATACTTATTACTTGTTTGGGAGATCCTTGTAGAGGGGGAGTCCATCGTTAAACGAAAACGCAGAAACAACATTGCGTGGCGTTAAGAATTTCTCTACAAATTAATAATGTTAACCATGGAATTGAGCGTATGATAATCCTAGAATTTGAAAGAAAAACAGAGACAAGCATGATTTCAAATCAAGAAGCCAGAAATGAAAACTCGTAAACAAAATTGTAACGTTGTATGGAATTTCAAACCCTAGTTGCGGATAGATCAAAACCCTCCACACGTCATCGATCCAACGGTAAAAGATACATTCCTGTGGATAGATGGGTGGATTCCGAGAGTTGTGTAGACAAGTACATCAAATTTAATATGAAAGAATCCCAAGAAATATATGGTGCAGGGGTGGATGCAAATTGGTTACGTACCATTAAAACCATACCTGTTCACATTAATGTTAGAAGGGATTGGGGAGTTGTCAGAAGTGACGTGAAGAGTCATAAAGGGAATTAATGGCCATATGAACTGACACGGTAGATAAAACGTAGAAGTCAAGATAATCATATGAGACTTTTTTCGTATAAATTCCTTAACCTTTCACATCTAATTCATATGTATATCTTCTGTAGTGAGAACTGGAGTAAAAATAAAGACATCGAAGTTAATAATATAGTTATGTGCATTCATATCTTGACAACACAAATATATGTTAAAGTGGTATATCAATACCTTCATAATTGTAAGAGGGTGAATGAAATTTAATGTAATGACTCCATAAAAACTAAGTAGATGATGGCATGTAAAAGGAATAAATTAAAAAGGGTTTTAGTTATTTAAGTTAAATAGGAACATTATATTAATAATTTCGAAGGGAGAAGGATTATTAATATACCAGTTCCATGTTAAATAAGGAAAGAAGAGTCTTTCTTAAAGGAAAATTTTAATTGATACTTTTACAAATTTAATGCTATCATAACCAACACATGAGTAAACAATGACATAGTATAACTAAGTCAATTGTTAGTGACAGAAGTACGTCGAAATTTTAGGGAATGCTTTAGACCAAAGGTAATTCTAGAAAGGATTATCGAGTTAAATGAGGAGCTCATTAAAGTTGGGGTAGCGTCCTCGTACGGCTAAAGATTAAGGATTTAGGGTTGAGTTGATGATTAACACTAGAATGAATTCATTAAATTGAAAGTTCTCTTATTCTAATATAATATGGTATCATAGAAAATAAATATTGTCATAATTGTTATGTAGGGCTATGATAAAGTCTATATGGATAGGGAGAGTTAGACTTGAAAAAGGTTACCAATTAATTCACGTAGAACTGAGTGAATTGATAATTAGTTAAAGGAGAATTAAAGTATTACTCTATTTTACCTTAAGGTAAAATAGATGACTGGACCCTTAAGTACAAGATCTCAATGAAATTATAAAAGTGGGGCTTTATCCCCAAAGGAATCTATGCTTAAAACAGAGAAGGGTTAAAAGTATAGTGAAGTAAAGACCGTGATGAAAAAGGTTGACGTACAATATTCGTCGTAAAGTGACGAATAATATTCAACAAATAGTGTGTAGATAAGCTGTATACTATAAATAAATAAATAAAAAATTTAGAAAATAGAGATGTTACAATCTAGTAGAAGGTATGTTAAATTTTCTTGGTATAACCATTACATTTCATATGCTTTGCAATAATATTTGAAGAAGAAGGTTCTATAATCTCTAATTTGCAGCTTATTTCTTTGTGAAACTTTCAATTAATTTAAAATACTACATTTAATTTTTGTTATATTTAAATATTTTTTTATCTTATAGATAAATAATTCCATATAATGTTATTGCAATGATTATGTCTATAAATTCTACAATTGAAAATTCTCTTTGTTTGATGATATTAGATGCTCAAGATTGAACTAACATATTAGTGAATAATAAAATTATATTTCTAGAAATATCAATAATACCTAGGTTGGCCTTTCCCAAACTCCTCTACATTGGGATTTTGTTAATAGCATGCTTATGGTGGCCTTTCCCAATCATACTCGCGAGATCTTGTGGCACTTGATTCCGTTTCTTGTTGATATTATGTGCACAAGATAGAAATGACATATTGGTTAGTAATAAAATTATACTTCTAGAAAGATCAATAAATCTCGATGGAGTCCCTTACAACACTGTGTCAAACAAATAAAAATGTTGAATTTATTTGTAAGATCTCCACTGCAAATTCACATTATGACTTGGAAAACAATCAAACACTTTCACTTTTTTTTTTTTTTTTTTTTCATTTAAGTCGATGGAGTCACTTACAATATTGTGCCAAAAAATTAACAGTGTTGAATTTCTTTCTAAGCTCACCGCTACAAATTCGCATTATGACTTGGAAAATAATCAAAGACTCTCACATTTTTTTGCATTTAAGTCGACTTTAGTCATGTGTTTAGAATATTTCTACTTCGCCACAAAAGTAAGAAATGCGATGGATTTGTAACCAACAACAAACATACATTTATGGGTTATTTTGCCACGTCATGAAATAAATGAGGTTGACAAATTGGTTTAACTCTCTTCATTCCTCCATCTATCATAGATTTACTAGATGGAAACAAATAATGTCTAATTAACAATTATTTGATCATGAAGTGTTGATTTTTTAGAAAGATTTTAATTTAACTATAAACTAGAAATTGTACCAAATCTTACAAAGGAAACGTCACAAAACATAAACTCCAGAAGAATCGCAACATTTAATAAAAATTTGAAAATAAAAAATAATAAACAAAATGTCATTCAAAGCTAGAAGTTAAAAGAAAAATTACTTGCATTATGCAAAATTGACAGGTTTTATAACCTTTCCAACATAGATTGTGTCTTAATTTTCAAAGATGTTCTTTCAAGTTCCAATAGCAAATATTTGATAGATTTTAAAAAAATACAGGTAGTAGATGACATTAGATATAAGATAAATAAAATAGTATTAACTCATGAACAATATGATGGATATGACTATTTTTCCAAATGTAAATTTTCATCACAATCTTACTAATTTCATACATCATCATGTATTATATGAAAATGAGGTAGACATAAACTCACAATTATTCATAACTTTTAGTGTAATTTGGTGTAAACTCTACAATTTTGATGCGAAACAAATAAGCTAGACATCAACTTCCATATAATCATTACTTTCAGTGAAATTTGGTGTAAAATATACAATTTTGATGAGAAACTCTAGTGTAGTGTAGTTGATGATGTTCAATATCTTCATTGCTTCCACATCATCTTTGACATCGTAAAGAAGTATATATCATCTATTTATGAAGAAAAAAAACAATCAAACTTTGTATTTTATCGCGACTAAATATCAACATGAAAACTTGTTTTAAACTTGTATTTTTTATCGAGTCTTTCTTATTTATATTTTATTTAGATTTAGTCATATATCTTATCATATAAAAAAGAATTCAAAAGGTTACTTTTTTTAAATAAAAACATACTTAACATTTTAGCATTAAAAATATCTTCCACATTGTACATATCCATTCTTTACCATTTTATATTACAAAGTTATCAAATTTATGTGAAACACATTTTCTAACCTGAATCATATACCATAATATAAAGAAAAAAAAAGTGGAAAACTTGATACAAATATAAATATAAATTATAATTATAAATAAATAAATTTTTACCTTGAATTTATTTTGAAAATTCTTGCGAGAGTTAAATAATTCATAATTCATTCAAAATCCATTCTCAATGCAAAAGATTAAATTCATTATTTTATCAATTTTCAATGAAGGATGTCATATTAAATGGGATTCATTATCATTTCATATAAAAAAAAACAATGAAAAGATTGGTCACAAGTATTAAATTTAGATTATCATTTGAACCAAATTAAACCATTTTCAAATTATATTTTGAAAATGATCACGATATTAAGTAATATTGGAAAATAAAACCTTATCACTAAATACATATAAAATCATTAACACTAATATTTTTTTCAATTTAAAAAAAAAATTATAATTAACAAACTTATATGAAATCTTAATATTAGTTTCAAAAATATTTTTATTTATTTAATTAATAAAAGATATTAATAATATTTAAAAAAATTCAATATAATTATTCAAAATCTTCCATTGGATGAATAGGTTTAAAGCAAAACTTCATGTTGAAGTGTTAACAACACTTTACATTGTAAAGTTAGTCATGTTACTCATTGACATAGAAACTTTACAAGGTTTCATACGAGAGAGGTGGATATTTTGTTGAGAATTTATTAAATAATTATATTGCAATTAATCTTAAACATTTATTATGTATGTGAATACAATGCCACTCCAATTATCAAAATTTTAAATATATATATATATATATATATATATATATATATATATATAAAAGATTAATCTAATAACCAAATAATTTTGAAATTATAAAATTCTCTTTAAAATCTTATTTTCAAATTATTTTAATTAATAATAAAATTTTACAACTTATATTTTATTATTTTATTATTTATGTTTTATATAGATTAATATCAAATTATGTATTGAAAACAATAATTTTATTAAATAATTAATATCAAATTAGCCTTAATATTAATGGTTTATGGGCAGTTATATAATTTTTTTTTTTTTTGAAATATTTTACACCATCTAATTCTAAATAAAGAATAAGAAGTCTTCTAGCTATTTGATGACAATTGTTTTTGGATACATATCAATAATCAGATTCCACATTTAACATATCATTGTCAATATGATTTCATTGCAAAATATGATAATTTTTTGGAAAAAAAATAGCAGATAAGTATTAGCAGATAATAGCAGATAATTTTAAAATTATTGTGAGTATTATGTTACTTAGGTGTGATGATATTGACCATAACTTCTAGATGTGGCCTTGATAAATTTTTGAAAAAAAAAAATGGTGAACCTCCATAATTTCAGCCGCTCGAATGTTTAATAGTGAATATACATAATTTTCATTAAAACTTCAAAATAGATTTCAGTATCACCATTTCGTGGCTTGTGCGTCACTCTCAAAACCCTAAAAAAATGAATTTTAAAAATTTGGATATTCCTATGGCCTATATGAACCATGTTTAATTGTAATATGGTCTTGCTAGTTTAGAATAGTTTAAAAATACTGTAGAATAAAAAATATGACGGAATAATAATGATAATCAGAGGAATAAAACGAGAAATATCATAAGCCATTACACTCCCTTGTAAAGGTATAATTTGAGTTACAATTTCAAAATAGATTTCAGTAGCTCGTGTGTCACTCTCAAAACCCTAAAAAATGAAATTTCAAAATTTGGATATTACTATGGCTTATACTAATCACGTTTAATTTTAATATGCTCTAGTTTAGAATAATCTAAAAATACAGTAGAACAAAAAATATGGTGGAATGATAATGATAACAAGAAGAATAAAACCAGAAATATCATAACCCATCACACTCCCTTGTAGAGATAGCAGTAGCCAGAAAATACCACGAAAATGATAACAAGAGAAATAAAATGAGAAATATCATAACCAGTCACACTCCCTTGTAGAGGTAGTAGTAGCCAGAAAAAAATCCCAGGACGATATAACTAGTAAAGGACCAGCTAGTCATATTAGTTAGAGGTGAGTGATTCAAAACCCATGGCAACTATACCTTCGCAAAATTTATTCCCTCCTATTTAATGAGGAGGATGCAGGTGAGATAGAGTAAAATCTACTCAATTTCCGAAGGCCTTACAATTTGCAGTTGGAAATGAAAAGAAACATTGTTTAGGCCGAATCCCTCAAAAGTAATGCGAGGGATGTATATAGTGTTTTTCCTAAATGGCTTATACAGTTTTATATCTTAACTATTATTATTTTAAGCCTTTTAACTATTGTTTAGTGTTTTAATTACTAACTATTAATCTAATGGTGTACATATTTTCAATCATCTAACATTTGATCCAATGGTACGTATAAATTGTGGCAGTCTAGGGAATTTGTTTTCAAAGAATCACCCCTTATGATGTAATTATAGAATTTAAGGTTTAATTTATAAGGTGTAAATTGTAAAATGCTTAGTGAGTATTGAGAATTGGTTTGATTTTTCTTAAAGTAAATGTGTTTTACTTTCTTCAATAGTAGTTATGGAGGTTGTACATTTCATCATACACATTTTCAATTATGATTAGTGGAAATACTTGGAAACCTCTATGTGGTATAAGTTTGTGTGAAGCTTTAATTTTATTAAATGTTTATGTGAGACTTCATATTTATTAAATTAGTAATTTAAATTCCATAAATATGAGTTAAAAATAAAATGATAGAAATTGTTTTGCTAAGAAAATAAATTTAGTAAAACTTTTTGATTAAAGAAGAGTTAAAAATAAAAAAATAAAAATTGTTCTATGGAAAACATTATAAATTTAATATATAAATAATTTTTTAACTCAACTTAAATTTATAAGAACTAATTCCCATGAGGTTCAGAGTGAGACCAAGAAGTAGATGGAAGATTAAAAGAACTTCCTCTTAGACTGCTTCACTCTTACTGATATCTATTCTCAATTCCCTGACATCTGCCACACTCACAACTATAGCGATCTTGGAGTGCTTATTTCCCTTCCTAATAATGTGATTAATCTGAAAGACAATTATCTAAGATTTTGAAGAATAAAACTCAGATTCTTTCTCCTATCTTAAGGTCTGATAGACCATAGTAGCCTTAGCGGGCAGTAACCATCTTCATCATCAATAAAATAATAAAAATATATTTTAAAATTTCTTAAAACTAATCTAATTAAAATCCAGATATTTCTCCAAAAAATTAAATTATTCATTTTTATTTTTTTTAATTTTATATAAAAAAAATAACTTATGTAATAATTAATAAAAATATATATCACTCCATTCAGGTATGTTCGCCAATGATTTATCCAAACCTTATATAAAGTTTAATTATTCAATTTTTTATTTATTTTAATAAAAAAAGTAACTTCATGTAATTACGCCGGAGGCGTTTTCCATTGCGGGCTTGGGGTGAGCAAACACTATTCACCCCAGCCAATGAGAGAAACTTTTCCAAGCGCATGGAACCTATGAGATTTCGCCACGTGTTTGTATAATCTCCGTTCAACTGCACCTAGCTACACCAGTTCCTCCTCGTTCGCTCCGCTCTGCCTTATCTCTCCAGCTGCCCCTGTTTGATGCTGGGCACACTTTCCTTATAAGGAACCGGCCTTTTTTCCTCACAGGCCACACACATCCTGCTTTGGCTCCTCACCCCGGTCGTAGAAGGCGCCGAAGCACAACTCGTGGGAGAAGAGGACACGAAGCGCCCATTCGAGGAAGAGTGAACATGTTTCGCCTTGATGAAGAAGCTGCTGCCCGAGAGGAACAGCTTAAGAAGGAGGATGCCAGAAGATGAGACGTCGAATTCCGTCTAGAAATTCTCTGTCAGGCAAAGCGAAAAATCTCCCGACGAGGCTCGAATCGGCCCCCGATCTAACTCGTTCAACCCTTGATGCCAGCGATGCTGTCACGAGCTTCCCAGAGGAATCTAACCAATCCGAAGCCCTGGATCGGGATTCTAAGCATATCAATTTATTCGAGGGCTGGAATGGATTTCAGATGAATGGCAATACCGGCGAAGAATATGGCTGGAAAGACGGTGGCAAGAAACGGAAAGATGATGGCCAGAGAGACGGTGGAAAGAACCAGAAAGATTACGGCTGGAAAGACACTGAAAGGAACCGTAAAGAGGACGGTCGACCTGAAAAGAAAAGAAGAGTAGAAAAGAGGAAAAAGAGAGCGTTAGGGTTCCGTTGCTAGAAGACGAAAAATACAGGCTAGGGTATGGCGTTGCAGGCAAAGATGTGAAGAAGCCGTGGTATCTTTCCAAGAATTGGCTGGACAAGGTAAAGGTGTACCCTCCTGCCGAGAAAAAGAGATCAAACCATAGGGATTCATCAGGGAAAACTGGTAAATCGTTTCTATTTTACCTTTCGAAAATTTTGCGTTGCTTTTTCTTTGGGCAGTTTGCATGTTTCTGTAGTTCGAGGAAACTACAGGGCCTCTGGTTCCATTTGATGGGTTGATGGAGGTATGCTCCAATGACATGGATGCTTCTTCGGTGGATGTGATAAATGAAGCTTCGATGGTTGCTGCCATGAAATTGGCAGAAGCAGACGCCATGTCTGCCTTGGCCGAAGAAGCAGCGAAGCAAGTAGAGATGGATTTAAGATTGGCAAAGGAAGTAGATGCGCTTCTTGAAGCGGCATCTTCAATATTTGATGACTTCTTCAATACTGGGCAAGGTGGATGGGTTTTTATTACTTGGCCATACCTGTACCTGCTGCATTGAAGTGTTCTCTGCCCATACCTGTTTCTACAGCATCATTCTCTGGCTCATTAATCTAGATTTCTCATCTCCAATTCACAGTTCTTGCAATCGTTTCATCTGCTCTTTTTTTAGGTTTCTCAGTTCTCTGTATTAGGTTTGTTTCTATTGAATTCTGAGCATCTAAATGGCTTCATACGCTTCTTATTATGGCGGAGGATTCCCTAACCAGGGTTTCGGTCAGTCTTCGTGGGATTACAATGCTTTGAAGAACATAATATCCGATGCAAGCACGTTTAAGCACGTTTTACCATGTTGTGAGAGTAAATGCAGAGTTATTGCTGACAGATGGGTTCGAACGGAGGTCTCCAGCAGTTATCAACCAAATGCCAAAGTTTGGATTCATAGATTAGGCGCATGAATTTCTTTGTTTATAAGTTATCTGATGCAATAAAATACATGTTGATAACATATGATGCTAAGATTCTCCATTGCAATTATATATATATGATGATAACTTAATAATGCTCAGACCTTAATCATATGGGTCAGATAAGGGCTTTTTTTTATTCATAATGTTTTGAGGTAATTCTTCCAGATTAATGACAATGACGAGCAATATTGACATACAAACATTCTCTTGGTTGTGAAAGTGGGCTTTTACGAAGAGTCTACTTAAAATTTAGAAGGCAGAAACCTAGTAAGTCTACTGTTTTAAGGTTACTGAATCCCTTTCTATCTAAAATTTTAGTTCATAATCACATTGAAGAGCGCGTTACTCTTTGTAGTCCTGGCGAACCAAAGAACCATTTTTTGGACCTATGTGTACTCGCTTTTCTTTCTCAAAAATTGATTTTTGACTCTAGAACCAGAGTTTACTAAGGATCGTTCCTATTCTCTTGAGGTATTCTGAACTAAAATTTAATTCAAAATCTAATCTTGACACCTAAATAATTGGTCCCCATATTATGAGCACTTTCTCATCTCAAGTCCTGCCAAGCCATGAGGTAGAATATTCACCTTCACTCAGTGTGCAATAAATTTAAATTTCTGTTGCGATAGACTAAGCCTACAGGCCCACCTTAGTACCAGAGGGGGTTCAGCTCTATGGAGTTGAATGAATCATGGGCTTGGTGCTTGTCCAGTAACGACAGTTTAAGCAAAACCGGAAACCATTTTTAGTTATAAACTACTTTGTGTTTTCAAAACTTAGCTTTAGAGTCCAAATAACTATAATGGCTATTTGGACATATACTTTTAGTTTAAGACATATTGAATTGATTGGCTGCTTTTCCTTATCTGAAAATGAATTTTAAGAGAAAATATAAACAGGTTATATCTGTTGCTTTTTGGGTATTAGACTTTTTCTAAATAAATAGTGAAAACTTTGAAAATCCCCTAGGAAGTGAATAGAGTTTTTTATTCTTTTAAAATAATTTAAGTTGACCTGCTTGTATTTCTCAGTGTGACCAATTTCCATTTGGTTTGCAGATCTCTCTTAATTTCTTTGATCCCCAAGGATCATCATCAGCAAGGCCTCTCTCTTGTATAGATTCAAAATGTGTTTCTGCAAATCAAATTTCAGAGTCTGTCTGCACTACTGATCGTTACTGTGGTTACTCTTTTGAGTATGGCGATGGAAGTGGTACTCTTGGTTACTATGTGTCTGATGAATTCCACTATAATCAATATGTAAATCAGTATACAACAAACAATTCTTCTACCTTGATTACTTTTGGGTTCGTCATTTATATCACTCTTCTCAACAAACGTTTTAAGTTTTTACTTTATTTCTTTCGTTTTCTAAAAGCAAAGTAATCGTACTCTTTGAGGCTGCATAATGGAATTGTAAGTATTTGTTGTTTTCCAATGAATTTGATGTTAGTCCTTATCGATGTCTTTCGTAAACAGGTGCAGCTACAACCAATCTGGTGACTTGACGAAGTCAGATAGGGCTGTGGATGGCATTTTTGGGTTTGGGCAGAATGATCTTTCTGTGGTTTCTCAGCTAAACTCTCAAGGATTAGCACCAAATATATTCTCCCATTGTTTGGAAGGAGAAGACCGTGGAGGTGGTATCTTGGTACTTGGAGAGATTACAAAACCAGGCATGGTGTATACTCCTATTGTTCCATCGCAGTAAGTTATATTTCTAGAGGGATTTAGCATGATTTCTTTTAAAGCACGTGATTTCAATACCATCTTGACTCTTCAGTAACAACTTCACTAACCTTTAGCTTTTATCCTGTTGTTATTCCTTCTGCACATGAAAGTGTTTCTTAGTGATTGGCTGTCATTAGTTAAAATTCTTTGATGTGATACGACTTCATGCATTAAGTGTGCCAAGTCCAGTGCATGTCGATATTCTTGGGGTCTCGGAGCTGCAGTTACCTTTATCCTCTTGGAAGGAAATATTTCTATTGCTGATGTTTTAAATGGAAGTGATTGTAATTTGTAATGATGACATTCTTTGCACTCCGGCATTGCTTCAGCATGATTTTGGTCTTAAGATGATAGTTACAAAGAAATTTTAAAATATTTCTCTGCAATGATGTTTTCCAGAACACGATGATACCATAATTGAAGTCTCTGAAAATATTTGGGGGACGATTTGATAAATAATTCACCAAACAAAAAACTAGTGAAGGTGGCTGTCTGATGGACAGTTGCATGTTTTCGTTTTACGTCATATTATGTTTTTTCAGCATGAAAAACGTCTGGTATATATTAATGTACCAGCACAAAGTTCCAAAAGTGTTACAAAATATTTCTGACAAATATTCAACATCAATGATAAAACCATAAACTCATCAATTAAACCCATTACAGTTCATTATTCCATATATCTGTATCTTTGTTCCCTGTCATATTATGTTATTCAAGATAGCCTTAAGTTTTTATTTGCGAGATGTTGGAAATTAATTGAAATTCCTTTGTTTAAAGTGGAATTCTTGAATCTTGCATATGTATTTGAGAAAAGAGTGTGAAGGATACTGGTTCAGTATTCCAACATTTACATTGGACAATACTGAATGTGGTGTGGATTCCGCATTTAAATGTTCCTGGAACATTCTCAAAGCTGGGTAGCAAAACAATATACTTGATTTATCATGATAGATATCAGTGTTCCTGCTTTTCGTTTTATAGTTTGTTCCAATTTCAGTGACTGGAAGTCACATATCAAAACATGGTTCTATCTTTAATTTGATCTTGTAGTATTTCTGAATGAATCAATATTAAAGTATATCTCCATAACTGAACCTGAATGAATGCATAGGTCGGATGTTTTAAGTTTGAACGATTTTAGGAGTCTCTTCAATGGCAGAAGTTGGTGTCTGAAGCTAATAAATTTGCTTCCACTGTGACTGTAATGTTATGACATAGGAAGTTACTGGGGTTCTCGGTTTTCTTTGAATCTTTGGCCTATTTGTCATTTGCAGTGTTACATCACAATGTATGGCTTTTTAGTGCCAAATTCAGAGTAAAATACTCTCTGAAATACAAATAAATAGATGTTGAAAAATTAGCAATTCAGACTGATATGAAATTTTTTTCTCAAAATTAATCAGACATGTAATGTCAGTGCTCAATGCTAAGCTATGTTACATGGTATTAAAAAAAATACTCATATATAAAACCGAGGGCAATAATCTAATTAGTAAATAATATATAGGGTTGTTTTCCCTTCCCTCACGATGTGTTTTTTTTCCAACAGATATTTAGAAAATTATATTATTAAAAATGGTTGCAGTTAAGCTAAACAACACTTTTTAACATACATAATATCTTCGTGATTTAAGTTGGTTGCACACAACAAAATCAAAACAGAGTTTTCTAATGTTCCCTTGCAAAATTTCCAGTTTTCCTGCTGTAAGTTGTGATCACTAGCCACATCTTCCAGGCCTGTCCTAGATTCTGTTCCCCAATTTCCTTGCCTTCAATCATCTGTAATACGTCCTCTTCCTTCTGTTCACCTTGTCCTGACATCTGCTGATTCGATTAGAAGCCACTGATAGTTCATATTTTTTTAGATTCCTCACCAGATATTTTTAAGAAATTGTACACTGCCTAAAGGATGACCAACCCCTGTTAACTTGCAGTAAGTTGCTCATAATTTCAGCGATTTGAGAGATACATTGCCGTTTATACTCATGAAATTTGGAAATGTTCAGTTGGCCGAACCACACAGTTCCTAAAATCCTTTTTAGATCCTGTAAGTCCTGATGATACAAAGTTCAAACTATGTGATTGTGCTTCTGTTTGTGGGATAGGGAGAGGACAAACCATCAGCTTGAACCAATGTACTACTAAGGATATGGATATTCTTCACAGTTCATCAGGGTACTGCTCAAGTTGACATGAAAATGAGACTCAGAGCCATGAGGATTTTAGCTCCTATAAGTCCTCATGATCCAAAGTTAAATCTATGTGATTATGCTTCTGTTTATGGGATAAAGAGATGGCGAACCCCCAACCTGAACCAATGTAATATTAAGGATATTCTTCACAGTTCATCAGGGTACTGCCCCAGTTGACATGTAAATGAGACTCAGAGCCATGACCCATAGGTAGAATAAAAATAATTGCACTCTTTACCCAACCTCCCAAAGATACTGTTACAATTGCACACTCCCATTAACACAAGATATTTGGTGGGTGAGCAATTGAAGCCGGACTAACATTGTTGTTTAGGCTCAGATCTATGATAAATAATCCCTGAAGTAAACTCGGATTTTAACCCAGCCACATGTGTCTTGTAAATTAGCTTCAGACAGCTAGCTCCTGTACAATCTGTGCTTAAGACAGTAACCCTGAACATGCATATGTGCATATTGTGCTTTAATCCTGCACATGCATATATTGAATTGTCTAAAAACACAGAAAACAAATGTCGTTTTCTCCCAAATGAACTCTCTCCCGAAATAAGAGTGTTCGCTATGTTTTTTAAACCTCTGCACCTCTATTCACCGGCTGTCACAAATGTCATTTGCTCCTAAATGAACTCCCTCCCAAAAGACAAGTGTTGGTTTTGTTCATTAAACCACTACACCTCTAATCACCGGTTGTCTGTGGAAATATCTTTGGATGCCACGACAACCCTCTCTCTCAGTCTAAATTCAAACACAGACAGTTGTTTCGATTGCACCTCTAATCACACGCTGTCTGTGGAAATATCTTGGGCTGCCATGACAGCCCACTCTCTCGATCTATTTTCAATCACCGAGCAGCACGCGCCCACGACAACGGGAATAGCCTGCACGCCGATCACTTGATTGGGGACACATTATAGTTTTTCCCATTTTTTAAATATTTTTAAAACATTTTCAAATTAATAAAACTGACTGTTACCATTTTATTAATATTTTTATTAAATTGAAGGATGAAAGTGACAGATAACAAATAGAACAACTGTACACACCTCGGAATTGGCGCTCTTCAATGTTTGTCTGGCAGAATTTTCTTAATGCTTTTGATAAAAATCATGTAATCATGTAAGCTAAGAAGGGTTTCCGTGGCGAGAAAAACCATTCCCAATGAACCTCTTGATGATACAGATCTCGTCAAATTGAAAACTAATAAAGGATCTGGAGAATCTCTTCTCAACTAGCTAGGGTGGATGATTGCCCTAAACCAGTTTTCCATCCAAGGGTTTTCCTCCCATGAAGAAATAAGCAAGAAATAAGCATTAAGCTGCGCAATCCAATATCCGGAGAAAAAAAATAGAAAAAAATGCAGAATGAGACAGACATCGATTTCTGCTCTGTTAATTCCATTTTCCCAATTTCTCTCATTTTCTCCAATTTGAATTTATTCCCTTTTCCTTTTAATTTTTATTTGCTTTTCTAATGTTTTTCATCACTTGTATTGTCATTAGCTTTTCTAATATTTTTCATCACTTTTACTGTCACTATGTAATGTTACTTTTGTATTTTTCATTTTATATTATTTTATATATAAAGAATTATTTGTATTTAAAAAATAAAAAAATAAAAATTAATCTTTCTTTTATTCTTTTTTAAGCTTAAATAAAATTACTTATAAAATAAGCTAATGCTGTTATGAGTTTTGAATCAACTGACATATAATTATTAAAAATAAAATAATTCTTTATATATTTAAACTATAAATAGTATTCCATTATTCTTAACATTTAATTTATTCGGAAATGTCAATTGTTAATCTCAATCAAAACACCACGACCAGTGCAAACTCTTTCATAGGCACAAGAATTAATACAAAGTGTACTCCTTCGGTCTACCTTTGCACCCTTAGGGGCAAAGGGTTTTGTTTCTTCTTGGCTAACACGATATGTGTTTCAGGTTTTTGATAATTTCTTGGTTTCAGGCGATGACTCATGGGTTTCAGAGTTATCCTTTTTCAGGGTTTTAAGCAACTTACTAACTGTGTGCATACCTTGATAACACAAACAAACAAAAATGTTTGACAATTTAAAATCCAATATTCCATATCGTCACATACTTTTTATTTTCATTAAATTACTTCCCTTACATATCTACCGCCCCGGCGTTCCTTTGCGCCTCTTGGCACAATTGCTAATATATATATAGCTCCATTCACTTTTGTTACAACCTACATCCACGATCAGCCAATAATAAAACTGCCAGCCGGATATTATATAAAAATCATTTCAAGTCAAAGCTTCGAGTTAATAGAAAGAGTGTTGGTTCCTTGCTAATATATATATAGCTCCATTCACTTTTGTTACAACCTACATCCACGATCAGCCAATAATAAAACTGCCAGCCGGATATTATATAAAAATCATTTCAAGTCAAAGCTTCGAGTTAATAGAAAGAGTGTTGGTTCCTTTTCCTACACCGCAGATATTTTTGGAATTGCAACGCAGTTAACTCCGTCCTTACTCCATCATCTTGCAGTCCAATTAGTCCAGAATTCTCAAGCATGCATGCATGGCCATAAAGGAAGCACTTTACATATTCAACCAATTTTGCAAAAATATTACAAATCAAAAATAAAAAAGTAACCACGTTAAAAAAGCAGCGCTGCAAAATATATTATTGGATGTTTAATGCAGGGACTTATTGTATTTAAGCACCTGAAACATCAAGAAAAAATACCATTCAATTCATCCATTCTTGGATTCAAGTAGTGGTGTTATAATCTATCTATCTAAACTCAGGCTACTCGCAGTGGTATTATTATCAATCTGAAATCCTTTTTGATATTTCCCAATTCAGATAGTAGTATTATTATGTATCTAAAATCTGGTTTTTTCAGTATTTTCCAATTCAAATAATATTATTATTTTCAATTTATTCATGATGAACATATTTAATTCCAGATTCCAGAATATTTCTAACTCCTCTATTTATTTATTTTAATTACGGGTTTAGAAAATATTTCCAGATTTGATAAAGAACTGATTAATTAGATTCAAATTATTTTACTCCTTTACTAAAATGAATGAATGGCAATATTTTTTTGTTTTGATTTTACATATTCATCCTTACTAAAACTGAACAAAATAAAATGACGAAAATAAAATGACGAGAATGAAGATGGGAATGGTGAAAATAAAGGACCCATGTGCAAGGCAGTCGTGTTTTTCAAAGAGAAAAGTGGGAGTTATGAAGAAAGAATTCGAAATGTCTGTTTTGTGTGACGCCCAGATTGGGGTTATTACCTTCTCAGAGGCGGGAAAAGCCACTGCCTTCGAATCCCCCAACATCCATTTTTTAATAAGAGATATATGGGCAGAGGTTCCAAAGCTGTAACTGGGTATCGACAAGATAATGATGAAATGAAAAAGAAATTGGATACCTACGATACGTTGGCTAATGAATTGAAGGAACAAAAGAAGATGATCATCAGCGAGAACAAAGGATCCCAAGGCCTGAGAAAAAATAATGATCTATCCTCCCTCCAAGTTTCTCAGCTATCTAGGTTTAAAGAAGAGTTGCAAATGTATCCTCCCTCCAAGTTTCTAAGCTGCCCAGGTTTAAAGAAGAGTTGCAAGAGCTAAACTCCATAATCCAATGCCTCACTTACCAAAAGCTCAACAATCTTGCAAATCCTTCCATGCCTGCAAAGCCCTCTATGGACCCCTCTGTCCTGGTGCCCAACCCAGCTTCCATGCCATATTTACCTACTCTCAGTTCTACGGAACT
Source organism: Pinus albicaulis (assembly GCA_034641835.2). Classification (NCBI taxonomy): domain Eukaryota; kingdom Viridiplantae; phylum Streptophyta; class Pinopsida; order Pinales; family Pinaceae; genus Pinus; species Pinus albicaulis. The sequence goes on from JAXQQM020076445.1 coordinate 237,060, forward strand.
TCACCCCTTTATAAATTTTGTAACTCTGCTCAAGGTCAGCTCCATTTTTCTTGCCTTCCATACCAGAACTACAGGACGCTTGAAGAAGTAACAAAGAAGCAGCACATGGTGGGGTTTGTCGATGAACCCGGTGAATAGTAGAAATCCATATGAATAAAATAGCATGCTTTTAAATTCAAATTTTAATCCAATGCCAAAATGGATTACGTTATGTACAAATGTATATATGGACATCATGGCCATGTATGAGCTTAAACATTATTTTTTGACATTCTCATGTATGCTATGTCCATGAGTCTTCTCATCGGTACCGTATGGTCATGGAGTGCAGTCACATCTCAGTTAACAAATCACCCATACCATGGTTATGTATGGATAAGTGGCACTGTCGGGTGCATTAATTGCATCACCAACCACGGGAATAGGAACGACCGAGTCACTGAAAAATCAAAATTCATGCAACATGGCTCCATGGTCGCCTCGCTAGATGGATGGCCATACGGTACTGTCAAAGTATCTTAGTGAGCTATTAAATATCCTATATCTTACGAAATATTTATGGCCTAAAAAAATAGGCAACTTCGATCCAATATTCGCTGCAGGATCCCATGCATGTATGACTCTCGATATTGCTTCTTCCTTTTTCGAAGGAATTAATTACAAAAATCTTGTAGAAGAAGAGTCTTATTCCACGAAGTTATTCAATCTACGACTGAAAACAACTAGTTTTTCTACAGTATTTAAATGCCAGGCAGGCACTCTGTTGTTCAAGAATATACATAAGGGAGTTGTCTATAGACGCAACAAACGCAAGAGAATAGCTCAGACAACAGTTTTTTGTCGAAATCTCGTAAGTTTTTTTTTCAAGAAATCAGGTGTTGGAGTGTTTGAATTGCATTTTGGATGGTGGAAATGGATTCAGCGCCATCAAAAACCCTTAGGGCACCCAAAATATACTAAAGTTTAATAACTGTAACCCAAATTTTCAAAAATCTTTGCTGAAATTTTTCATAATCTTACTAGAATTCCTAAATTATTTTGTGGGTTTTTAGACCGAACTGCCTTAAATAGAAATTAAATGTCCAAGCTACCTTAAATTCCCTGGATTCATTTTCCAAGGGACAACGGACATATACAACCATTAGACATTTATGGTCCATCTTGTACAGTGAACATATACAACGGTCAGACATTTATGGCCCATAGACAAACTAACTATATAGCATAGGAGTAAGTTAACCATTTGACGGAATGCCCTTTGGGTTTTGCACCCCCGGTGACCGGCGAATCCCTTCGATAAACACGAGCCCAACGCCCCTCCCCATCTTTGTTTGTCTCTGTCCCATTACGTTATCATTTTAAGGAGCTCGTTTAGGAGCCAATCATCGTTTCCTCTCACCTATGCGTGGGGGAAACCATGAATGCCCATATTTTTCTCGCGTTCCTCGAGCCGCTTCAGCCCACTTCGAACAGGTCCTTGCAAACCAATCGAGGGAAGACGCCAGAGCCGCGGTACCATGATCAATCGAGCCTCCCCTATATAGCCCCTGTTACACACCTGTCTGATTGAACGACAATAAATCGAAGGAGTTACTCACTCGACGGAGACCGGGTCTAGTGTCAGTTTTCTGGTTTTTTTAAGCGAGTATTTGTTTAGTTAAATGCACATGTTTGGTTTAAATGTCCCTATTTCGACCACTACTGAAAACCAATATGTTTTATTTACTGAATGTCTGTTTTTTAACTGGATGTCTGTGTATTTTTAAGTGAGAATCCTCGAATAATTGAATTTGTTTACCACAACCCATTTAATTTGTTTACTACAACCCATTTAATTTTTTTTACCACAACCCAAGTTATTTAGGAAACTCACTTAAATAGATACTCGCTTAAAAATGGTGAAGCAAGTGAAATGGGAATCAATAATTACCCTTCCGGTGAAAAACCCTAAAGAAAAGCTCATATTCTCTAGGTCAGATTTAGATTAGTCTCTTGTACAAGGAAAACACATGGACTCCTTAGATCAGATTGCAAAAACCCCTTCAAATAGAATTGGATACTTCTGACTTTATTAAAGGAGAGGAAATGAACCCAGATGCTCCATGTTCTTTCATCTAGGTACAAAACAAACGCCCAAGCTCAAAGCCTACTGCTTCCTTCATATATGAAGTGTAATCTTTTTTATAAATCCGACGTATATATGTTGGTATTAATAGTGCTCAAACATTTTCATGGAATCATATGTATTGATTTTTAAAACTTTTTTATGTAGCTATGCTTGTTCATATGGCCTCGATGACAGAAGGGGACAGGATGAAGTGAAACAAAAATACTTATTTGTGAAAAAGAGGGGATGCCAATGCCATTTCATTGTAAAAATTATGGTTCAAATCCCTGAGGTTGCGATAATAACATATAACATGTATGAGCATGTAGATAGTCAAGGATTGCCTTGTCATGGCCATCACAACACCTCGGGTCCTGCTAGGGTGCTGGATCAACCAAATTTATCAAGGGACATGGTTTCCTATGTAGAGAGTTATTTCTTCTCGGATGTGCCAGTTGACTTTATTTGCAAAATGCATGTTAAAAAATATATTGACATGGATGTTGTAGCTCGAGATAGAGATTTCTTTTTGTGTAGGAAATATGTTGTTAACATATATAATTTTCTAATGAAAGGAAATTACCAGTTGCATAAGAAAGATGAAATGAGTGTGAACCTTTGGTATAGGAAACACTCAAATGATTTTTTCTTTTATCAAAAGCCCAATGGTGGAGATGTCCCTTTTATAGTTGGAATTCATACGAAGTGGATGTTGGAGACCATGGTGAAGCTATCGAATAATAGCCTAATAGCCATGGATTTGACATTCAACACAAATAAGTATGGGGTGAGTGTATTAAGAATAATTGGTCTAATAAAATAACTTTATTAATAATGATTGATGATATGAAGTTAATGTTCTGAAGTTGATGATATATGTATTTTGAATGTGATAGTATCAATTGTACACACTCATCGTGTTTGATCACCAATAAAGTGGGGTGCCAGTTGAATGTGTGGTGGCATCACGTAATACATCACAAGACATTTCGCTATGGTTGGAGCAGCTCATGCATAGGTGTTACCGAATTGATCATAGTTGGAAGGTTAATGCTTTCATGGTTGATGATGCATTGGCTGAAAATGTTGCTTTAAGGTAACTTCAATATTCTTATTTTACAATACAAATTGTATTTATTACAAAAATAACATGCTTCAAATGAATTGAATGTGGCAGGAGAATCACAAGGTGCAATGTTATGTTGTGTTTTTGGCACATACGTCGAGCATGGCTAAAAATGTGAATCGATTGGCCAATATGCAGAAATAGAAAAAAAAAATGTTTAGTGATTTGGGTTCAATTATGAATTATTGTTCCAATGTTGAAGTGAGCAATGCAATTAATGCTTTCTTCAACAAATTTGATAATGAGGAAAAGTTACTAGACTATTTCCACAAGAATTGGGTTGCTGGTGACAAGATTTGTAAGTTTAAAAATTCTTAAGTTACATTTCTCTTTTTGGTTTGAAGTATGGATGAAATATCTTCATTAACCCAAATTTTATGCAATTAGGGATGTGGGTCAAAGTTTGTCAGGATTTTCCCCATGCAAATCAGGAGAAAAACAATGTTGTGGAATCATATCACTGTTACCTAGAAGAAAGAAATGTTCTCGTAGGATGGATTGGTTGATATATGTTCTTCTAAAAAATGTTGAACCTTGTTATCGGTTTAAGGAAATTCTAAAAAAGGAAGAATTTTTAAATAATTACAAGAAAGAGAAACAGCTGGAATCATCAATGGAAAAAGACAAAAGGATTCCAGATAGTGATTGAAGCCCTCATTCGCAAATGTCTCATGATTTTTGGTCGAGGAGTCAATATAAAGTTAATAAGAAATATCTTGTCACTTGTCATCGTACAAATTTCATAACTTGTGATAGGCCATGGTCTATTCGTGGAAACATATGCAAGTATGGCATAAAGGTGGGTTGGTTGTGTTCTGGTTCAATGGCTTCAAACCAATCACAAAATCATCAAAGCAAAACTGAGTCATATAAGACCCTCCTGAGATAAATATAGAGGCAACATCTGATCTTCCTGAAGATGCAACCACAACTTCCATAGATAGTCACAATTTTGATGTAAATGTTAAAAAAATTGAGATGGCCAAGGAGGATTTATTTGGTTACTTAGACCTAGTTCAAAACAATCCTCTTGCTACTTTGACCAAGATTGAACAACTAATTGCTTTAGTTAAAAAATTGTTGGACGACGTCAACAATATTCATATTATGGATTATGAATTCACGTGTGGATTAGGTGCTTTTGAGTTGTCTTTGAAGAGGAAGAAGAGTTTCCTAAGCCCCAAAAAGAGAAGAAAAACAAGGCAACAAAATGCAAGATAGGAAATTGACTTGAATATCTCGGTAGATGAATATGAACCATTTTAGTTTGAAAAACTCAACAAGCGAGGTTGCCCTCGCACCAATAATGAATGATTTTCCAATTTTCTTGTGCACGATTTTGTTTTCAATTTGATTTTAATATTTATTCTTGTATTAGTTGTATTTGATGTATTAATTTTTTGTTGCTTGTGTCCATGTATTTTTGCTAGGTGGTGAGGATATGGTTGGAGATTTCTCTAATTTGATGGAGTTGTCATTTAAGGTGATTAAATAACTCCATGAATTTACACTCAATTTTTTAATACATTGATTGTTTTGTAAGTCATGGAAGATAGCTTTCAAGTGGTTTTGCATACCTGCATAGTTGCATATATTGGTGTCCAAACAATAATATGATATATAAATTCGAATAAGAACAATGGAATTGTAACAAAATTATTAGAGGAACTGCAATGAAATTGTAACTAAACATGTCAAACACAATTTTACCATATTTTTATAACTAAAAAAACAAACTAGAGAGTTATATATTACAACATCAAATATAATGTGTTTTCTATCTATGAGTTGCTGCAACAATGAGCCAGTGTGTCAGCAATGGTGAGCTAGTGTTGCAGAAATGGTGAGCGAGTGTTGCAGCAATGGTGAGCCAATGTTGCAACAACAGTGAGCCAGTGTTGCAGCAATGATGAGCCAGTGTTGCAGCAACGGTGAGCCAGTGTTGCAAAAATTATGAGCCAATGTTGCAGCAATTGTGAGCGAGTGTGTCAGCAATGGTGAGTCAGTGTGTGAGCAACAGTGGCCTAGTTTGTCAATTTGAATCTGTGGATGAAGGGGGAAATTCATGAGGATTTCTGATATAATAATCATTATGTCCTAGTTCATCAGGACGAAGATACCCTCTTGTCTTCTTAATTACATTCCAAAAATCAGATTCTTTTTTTTCAGTGTATATTTCTTTTTATATACCCTTGTTGGAAGCCAGATCATTGGATACTGAAATCTAAGACCTATCCAGTGATTCTCACACTGTCCGATAGCAATAATATACTAAGCAACCCTTGTTAAGGCTTTCTTTAAGTTGAGGTAGTTAAATGGATCTTTATTTCATGGTTCTTTTACCATGCTATCCCACCTTGCTTTACATCATGCCTGTGCCTTAGTTTCCAATAATTTAATCTGGCATGCTGTTGAGGAGGTAAATCCCCTCTGCGGACAGAGGCGATCCCTACTAGCCCAGCAGGGGTCTAGCAACAAACAAACAATGCTATGACGCAAGCTCCTAGTTACGAATGAAAGATTTGGGATAGAAACCTACCTGGATTCCAACGCTCTGATCTGAAGAAGAAGAAGCGTCCCCGTCCTTCAGCCCTGGCAGATCACAATTCTTCCACGATCTCCGTGGATGAACACCTGCACATAGAAGAAACGAATAGATACAAGCATAGGAACCAGCATACGTAACTAAACATCGGTCAGAAAAGATATTACTCGCATTAACATGATGGAAAACGGAGTGGAACCATAATCATAGTCATCTATTAAGTAATAAACGAATAGAAGTTACAACCAAGTTATGACGTCGCAGCTTCCTTCGAACGGGTCTCCGGTCGTCCACGTCTCGTAAAGCTCGCCAAGGAAAGGGAAAACCTCTCCAGAGTCTCGTAACAATGGTCTCCTCGCTTAAATGGGCCTTAAGGGAAAGAAGGGATTCTTTACAACACAAAGGCACTTGGGAATAAGGAGATGCAAAGCTTCAGCACTTCAAGACTAGCTTGCCATGGATCTGAGCAGGCTTTTATAGATGGGGAAGGAGGGAGTTGGGATCCCTATTATTATGGGATTGGCCCTATCAACAAGGAAGGTTCCATGGGAGGTGGCAAACCCAATTCCCTTCCATAGAACTCCCGCAGCCAAACCTCCCAACTCAAGATAGGCAGTGGTTTGTGAGTTTGTTTGAACTCAACTTCCGCCATCCATATTTAAAAAACAGTCCCTAAAATGGGTGGCGCGATTGCTGCTCTATGACAGAGCGCCAAGTGGCGCGACCTCTTTATAGGATTTCCCTGATTGGCGCGAGCACTGAACTGTCCACCCGCGCCAATGCAAAAAGAGCTGTTTTTCATGGATTTTGCAAGGAGATATCTCAAGGGGAAATGAAGCTCATACTCAGAGGGATGCATTGATGATGTTTTCAAGGCATGACAGTGTTCACAGGTCACATAATGGGTCCTCCATTGTGCGGGATGGGAAATGGTTAGGACGGTGACAAATTACTGTATAACACATGCACAATATGCAATGGTCATCTCCCTGTTCTTGGAGATAACCTCTACTACTTCTGGAGAGTTGATGGATTTTTGATGTTCTTCTATCACCTCCATAGGTTTGGGATGTTCTCCTCTAACCCACAGAAGGCTCTCGGAATTATGCAAATAAATCTTCACATCATCCAACCAACTGGCCTGATTTCTCAAATATGATACAAAGGCTCTGAATTGGACATCCCCTGTAACATGGTTGAGATTCCATACTATATTATAAGATACCAAAAAATTATGTTGGTACAGTTCACAGAGCAAGTCTCTATCTTGATCACAAATTGTCATATATGCCTCCTTGAAACAATCACTGCTTTCAAGCTTGAGAGGGATATTTTCGATGATAACATTCTTTTTAAATATCAGGAATTTTTTAGTCAAGTACACATTGTAATTGGTTGAACGAGCCCTGCAACTAAGCACACCATCCATTATCTCTCTGATTTCTTGCTTATCCTTCTCCAAATTGGTCACCCTCCTTTCTATCTCATCCACTATTTTTTTATGTCTTCGTAAAAGTTTGTTTTTATATTCTTCGCATATCTTGCAAAGGTTATGAAGTGAGTTTTTGTGCACACTTTAAGGTATTAGGTGTCTCAGATATGAGTATTTAGACAGTTGTAATTTATCCTTACGTTCCTCATCATCTTTTTGCTCACCAATGTCTTTGGTCAATTTGATCTCTGGTTCCACATCCTCTGTTAGTTTAATATCTTGTTGTTGTTCCTCTATGTTTATACCTATTTCTTTTGTTAGTTTGATATGCAATTCCTATTGCTCTGTATGGATATCTATGATTTTGGTATGGTCCTTTGTTTGCACAACAATGCCATCAGTCTATTTTTTCCAAGGGGTATATCTTGTTGGATCCCTAGAGAAGGAATACCTATGTCATCAATGGGTATGGAATCTGAAACTTGGGCCAAGCAATCTAATATATCAAAATTTTCTTTTTGTCTAAGCTGATATGTTAGGGTTTTAACTTTGATCTGTATTTGTCTATTTTTCATCTGGAGAATCTTATTCTTCCTTAACAATGAAATATATAGAGGAAGATGTTTATAGGTAATTACTTTTGCAATGTTATTCTTTGTAAATTCTAGTGGTTCAGCTGGTTGGTCCTCCTGATCATCCCCATAAAATTATGGTTTTGCAGTTGGTTGATCCTCCTCATCATCACCATACAATTTTGGTTGTGTAGTTGGTTGGTCCTCCTGATCACCCCCCTACAATTTTGGTTGTGCATTTGATTGGTCCTCCTGATCATCCCCAAACAATTTGGGTTGTGTAGTTGGTTGGCCCAACACTTTTTCCCTACAAAATTGTTGGTACTCCTCTTCATCCACATACAACATTTGAATTGAGAAAAGGCCATATAAGTTGTACCATTCATCTAGTCCCGCTATGTATGTTAGTATGAATTCTTCGTCGAAGTGTACGAAAAAGAACCACTTTAGCTACGCATAACTAATAGCCCTAACAACAATAGAGGCTGCCAAACATCTTCAGATCTGCGATTAGTAGTTAAAATGCTGCAACAAACAGATCTATAAATGGAAAAGACATTAAGCAGTAAAGTAAAGAGTTTGCTCCATGCATCCAACAGACAAGACAAGAACACGATTTTTGAATGAATTTTTATATTACAGGGCACCTGGGAGGAAACAAGAAGGTGTATCCAGATCTCCTCAATGGGATGGGTTCTTTGTAGTTCTCAGCACTTCAGATCTAAGCTTTCTCTCTCTTGTAGATGTAGAAAACCCAATGTAGAAGGTAGAGCTCAATGGGAGCAAAATGGTAGAAATGAGACCAAGTGTATAGATCCAGAGTGATCTAATAGGCAACAAAAGGTGAAGAATGATGGGTAAAACCCTCCTATTTATAACAAAATATTGGGTCATTCTAGATCTTGGTGCATGATTAAAATAATGTTAACCAAATCTAGATCCACCTCTATGGAATATTTTATTATTATTTGTTGGAGGGAAAGGGTGTTTGACTTGGGTCAAATCCCTTGATTAGTGAAAAATAAATAAATAAATGATTTATTTGATTAATGGTGGGTGATTTGGTCATATTTAACAAGGAATATTATTAAATAATTATTCCTAGAAAATAATAAGATAACTATGGGTTTATCTCATTAATTTCTTTGTTTTTGGGTTAAACATGACTGGGAATAATAATTAAATTATGGTTTAATTAATTATTCCATGAGGAAAATCAAACAAATATGGGTTTGTTTAATATTTCCTTTTGGGTTTTCCTATTTTAACATAGTGAAAGCAGTTTTACTTAGGGTAAAACTGGTCTTACATGGTGTACTTGGGTCCATCTAATGATAATAGGTTAGATGACCAAAAAATGGTGTAACAGATTGCCCCCCAGCGTGCGAGTGTCGGGAGCAAATCGTATGACCGAAGTACGTTGTAAGAACACAATCACTAGACAACAAAAGGGGTGTCAGAGAGAGAAATGTGAGGTAGATAGTGTGCTGAAGGACTAGACCCTGAGGAGACGAGACTCGCAGGTGCAACAAGTCTCTTTTATGAGAGGGTACCTGTGCTGAAGGCGGCGGGGGAGGCATACCTATGCCCGTCGTGACAAAGTACAAAAGAATAGTGTGTCCAGTGAACAAGGGACCGAACCATAGAGTACAGCTGGCATAATCAAGAGCGAGATAAAAATACAATGAAGAGTCTCACATACATGCTGTGCCTGGGATAACAGCCAGGACTAGTACAAGATCATCTGAGTACATGAGATAAATACAACCCAAATGCCCCCTGTAAATGGGGAAGGGCTCACAAAATCTGACTGATACATGCAAATCATAGAGGTGCTACAAGTGGCTAAGGCCAACATCATCAAAATCTGGAGCGGCATCAAAGGCTGCAATGAAGAGGTCCTCCGGGCATGTGGGGGGCTACCTGCAGGGCCACCCCCTCATGAGGGTTGAGACATCTCACACACGCCCGGGAATCATCAAGAGCTGCTGCTGGGTCACTGGACTGTCCAGTATACGAATCTCGATCATGCTGAAATGAGTTGGAGAAGCAATCAAGTCAAAGGGAAGTGAGAGATCCCCTTGCCTGATCCGAGGTACCGAACAAGAGTGGAAGCTGGAACCAAGGTACACCGCCCTCTAGACCTTGCTTCTGGAATGAATGTGCTGATGTCGACAGAAGGAGGTCCGCCGTAGGTGGGGCAATGAGAGATCCTCAACTAAGGCACGAGAGAAGAACAATAGAGCGATGGACAGACGGACACTAATGATGATCGTGGAAATGGGAAGGATGGAGTGGCGAATGGACGACTTCCCTTGTTAGAGCATAAAGGGCATGAATGACATGGCAGCGAATGACACAATATCGAAAGGGATAGGGGACAGTGGGACTGAAGGTCATGATAGGCGACACAAGAGAGGTACCAAGCAAAGAAGAATGGAGGGCTATAGTGGGGTGTAAAAGGGCGCAGGATAGACTCCATGAATGCAATGGTGACTCAACTTGAATGCTCTAAACAAGGGCGACTTGATAGTGCTGCCACACAAAGAAGGCCCCAATGGGGGGCCATGGAAGCATGAGTACAAGGTGGGCACTCATGACGAAAATCGACACGAACATGGACAAGTAAGGGAGCGATATGGTGCCCCCAGTACAAGTGTCGTAAGTGAGGAAATTCGATTTTAAGGAGAGGTGAAGTGACCTTTCGTGGAAAAAATGTGACCGGGTGAAGTGTCAAATCATCAAAAACTAATTAAAACCCATTTGAGAGCTCGGTGAGATCTAACCAGCGGTGCTGACGGTTCGTTGAACGGGGCTACGGTGTGGTCGCAGCAGTCGAAAGAAGAAACAGGGGTTCTCTTTTAATGAGGCAGTTTTCCCTCCAAAATCATTCATTTGCTAGTGTTGCTGTGGTGAATGTGGAGAGGAGAGAAGGCCCTAAATCTTGCAGCGAACGTAGCGGACAAACCGACCGTTGGATTTGAGATCTGTCAGTTGGAGGTAAGAGGCCTAACCTTGCTCTTGCATTTTGGTGGATTAGATTTGCAGTTTAGGGCCCAACACCCCAGAAACAGCCCCTCCCTCATCTCTACGGCCGGGTCGCACTTTTTGGGGCAAAAATTGCGACCCAGGACGCAGGTTCTAGGGCAAAAAGTGCGACCTGGTCCAGAAAATGGCAGAAAACTGCGACCTGGGAGATGAGGGGGGTTTGGTGCTGTTTTATGGCTGGGAGTTGGGTTTTGGTGTGTGGTTATGGTTCTCCCGATCTGTACCCTGACAAAAAGAATGTGTTTGTGCAGGTATGGCAGAGTTGCGGGTCAACTGGAGAGAGAGGGATCTGGGAACACTTCGGACAGAGATCCAGGCGGATCAGGGCGTTCGTCGTGTATTGGCCAGATTTGGGGTTCTCAAGTTTGTGGAGAACCCGTTGATGAGAGCAAGGGAACCATTACTGGCCCGGATTATCAGTTATTGGGATCCAGATCAGGAGATCTTTGTAGTGCAAGGGCACAGGATCGAACTGACGGTCCAGGACGTGTACTTCCTGACCGGCCTCCCACCACTGGGGATGGTGGGAAACACACAGCCAGTGCTGCCGCGGGGGCGGAATATCATGGAGTTCGTGGAACGCCATCGTCGACCGGGTCTCCAAGTCAAGGGGACTCAAATACCGATCGGGGATCTAGAGAGGCTAGACACCCGCGCAGTGGCCGCAGCTGTGCTGCGAATCCTGGGCAGCCAGGCGTTCCATCACATCACTGTGCGAATGATGATAGCGGGAGAGTGTGTTGGGTGGGACCTACTTTGGGTGGGCCCAAATGATGCCGGGTGTCGCTATGTGCGTGTGTGAATCATGATTGCTCGTATGGGACTTTATTGTGCGCCTTCTTCTTTGAGAAGATCCCGACCTTGAGGCCTCGTGTGCAGCTTCCAGATGGGGGCCCGAGAGAGCCCAGGATGCGTCGTTGGGGACGACTACTCGGCAGAGGAGGAGGAGGGGCGGTCGGGCGAGTGTTTCGACCGGAGTTTTTTGCCCATTGGGATCAGATGCCGTTGTACATAGACGACTACCCGTATAGTGGGATGAGCTACTGTGGGGATCCGGATCTGCCACTTCCGTCTGGTCGAGTCTGGGGGCCCGATGGTAAGTGACAAATTGCTATTCTTATGTGGGCATGTTAAAGTTTTTTGAATAGTAAATAATGATACTGATTCAGGGACTTTTGGTATGCAGATATAGCACCGGTAAAACCGGCCGGATATATGGGACGACCGGCAGCGTCTGGAGCTACGGATCCGAGTGGGTCGAGAGCAGCGCAAAATGAGGATGTAGCCGCCCTACTGGAGGACATCCACCGTAGATGTGAGCAGCTGTTGACCGGAGTATCGGAGCGCGAGTGGCAGGATTTAGACGACCAGTACATAGAGCCATGTGTTGGTCTCCCCTCGGAGTGGCGAGGTATCATGCGGCGCATGGCGATGGCCGGTCAAGCTATGCGTGATCTACATGCTGCAGGGGCAGAGCCATTGGCCCAGGAGCCTCCAGATAGTGATTAGGGGCATATGGTGTCCCCTCTGATGTATGTAGGGGCAGGTGGTGCCCCCTATAATGTATGGAGGGGCAGATGGTGCCCCCAGTTTTTGGATTTTGTTTGTAACATGCTATGGGCATGTCGTATGTATATGTATGGAGGGGCATATGGTGCCCCTAGTTTTTGGATTTTGTTTGTAACATGCTATGGGCATGTCATATGTATCAGAGTAGATGGACTCATCAATATATGGTTTGCGACACATATTATGGATATGTATCGTCTTTTGATGGTTGATTTAATGTTATTGTCTTGTATGAATTGTGTGTGATAAATGCCAATCTAGAACATGGTTTGCAATACTATCTACGTAGTGATTCTGGTCTCGGGGTACATGGTTGAAAGTTATGGTTTCAAACGCACGTATTAAGACTTTTACTCATAAATAGCGTCTAAACAGCAAAGGGTTATGCACACGATAAACACCATTTATTTGCATTACAAGAAGCAGGGAATCCAAACGAACGTGTAGATGGCGGATGCGATGCAAGAGGGCATCAGCTAATAGGCCACGCACTGCATCATATTCGGCCTGATTGTTGGTGGCAGAACCAATGCATACCCCGTTAGATAGAACGAGGTCATGCAAGGGGGTGAAGATGGCCCACCTTGCCGAGGCGAGATTCCTGGAGTAGCGACTTGCACCATCGGCGTAACCGATAAAGGGTGTGGACGGGGGGTCCTGCAAAATGGTGTGACAAGACAATAAATGAGGGGATGAAAGGAAATGACGGCAGCGTGAGGGTACATAAGTCATCGAGCGGTAATGGGAGGAGGAAGGGGCAGGATGATCAAGACTCAAACAAGGTGGTGTATGAGAGCTATCGAAAACATGGCGAGGACTCGGGCTGTGGAGGTCAACAGAGACACAAGTGGAGTGATCGCGAGTATCGAGGGACACAACAGGGGAGGATGCAGACGGGCTAGGCTCCGAGTGTCGTGCAGAAGAGGATAGGTAAAGAATGGTCGCGGTGGACTCTGTCATCTGAACATCGGGGGGAGGGATGACAATGGGAGTGGGAGGATCCTCGGGTTGGCCTGAAGCATACTGCGCGAGGATGGGAGAGGCAGATTGATTCTGTTCAACCTCGTACTCTCGAATGACCTCTAAAGAGGCGCGATAATGCGTCAGGTGAGGATAGTGGTGGGAGTAGTGGCCATGGACACCGCACAATGCGCATGGTTTGTTGGTGCGGAGAGTCTTGGGGTTCTTGGTTACGGACGAAGAGGAGGCTTCAGGGGCCGTAGATTCGGGGAACGCGACTTTAACCATGGGTTGGATACGGGGCAACTCGGGACAAGCATGGGTGGCATGACCGGCGACATCGCACAAGGCACAGGGCTTGGCAGGTTGGGGAGGGGTCGGGTCAGTCGTGGTGGTCTTATCTCTTGGTGCCCCCTTACGGGCTTTGCGTTTCTTCTCAGGAGCTGTCACGACAGGAGAGGGATCTTGTGGAGGTGCTGGAGGCACAGTAGCAATGGAAGAAGCGAGGGGGACCGGTTGGACCGGTGTCAAAGCCATGTAAGGTTTGGGGTGACCAAGAGGGGTGGTGGCTGGGGGATCAAGGTACCAGACCGGAATGCCCAAGGTCAGGTTAGGAAGGGAGAGGGTGGCCATGACGGGGACAGAATATACTCCGGGAGGGGGAGCCAGGAAGGGGATCTGTCCAGCAGGGTAATGGCCGGGAGGGACGGCTCCGAGATGGTTAAGGCCAGGGGGAACCGAGCCAGGGGGTAAAGGGGTTCAGGGATACCAGCTGTAGGAGGAAGGCCAGAAGGAGGAGGTCCGGTTGGCAGAGAAGTATGGCTAGGAGCAGGTTGCGGAGGGCGAAGGGGCGGTTGCGGACTAGCCGAAGCAGGTCGTTTGAGGGTGGCCTGAGACGATTGCATCATGCAAACATTTGACAAGCTGGGATCAGGGATAGGAGGAGGGGGAAGACAAGGAAAAGTTCCAAGCAGGGAGGAGTCCTTGTAAACGCCGGGGGAGACACTGGTCAAGAAATCGACGGTTTTCTTGTTGGCTACAGAAGAGATGGTGGTCTCAGGGGAGGTCTGAGAGGGAGGCTCATGATATGTCAACTGGTCAATGGTGACTATCTTTCCATTATGGGGGAAAGACATCTTGCGAAAGACCGCGGATGGGACAGCAGACATAGCATAGGTGTAGCTCCGCCCCAAAAGAATGTTGTATTCGAGTGGGGCGTCAATGACTTCGACGTCAACACAAACAGTCTTACCGGCGAGGGTGATAGGGCAATTACGAAACAAGCCAATGGGCTGGGAGGCATGGTCGTCCCACGCTCTAAGGGTGATCGTGGAAGGGGCCAGCTCAGGGGATCCGAGTTGCTTCCAAACCGAAGCGGACATCACGCAGGTGGATGCCCCCTCGTCAATTATACACCGGGAAACGATGGCGTTCCGTATCTTGACTGGGATTTGGAAGGCGACGGAAGGAGGGAGGGGAGGGTGATCCAATTGGGTGGCGTCGAAAACAATCATTTGGTCGTCAGCAGGATCTACAGCGCCCACGGCAGATAGTAGAGCCTTCTTTTGGGAAGGGCACGACTGGAGGAGTTCCAGTGTGGAAATGGCCGCAGGTGATTGCGCCAAATCATCTACTATGCTATACGACTAAGCGGCTCGGCTGGAAGCAGCATTTCGGCGTAATGGTCCCTTTGGAATCTTTGGATGAACCTCAACTTTGGGTTGAGGGATGTGTAAGGGGCCACTGGATGTCGAAAGAGGCTCTGCAGAACCTGAAGAGGGAGGCTCGGGGGCAGACGGAGCAGGAGGCTTGGGGTACTGGCGAGACCGAGTTTGAAGGTGAAGATCGACGGAGGGGTTGGGAGCAGAATTCATCATAAGGATCTGGTAATCAGAGGAACCAGAAAGGGAAGGGGGGGCAGCTACCTGGTTGTTAGGTGGTTGGGTAGCCACGAATCCTTGCTGAGGGAAAGGATCGGTAAACACAGCTGGCTGGGTAGTGGCCACATTAGGTGGAGCATGAGGGGAGGCGTGCTGTCCGCGCAATGTGGCTTGAGACTCCCACATCTGCCGCATCTGGGGTAAGAGGGGACAATTGTGGGTGTAATGACCATAAACACCGCAACACGAACAGGGCTTGTTGGTGCAAAGCGGCCTGTCCGGCTTGGGCTGACTGCCCTGTTGCTTTTTGCCGGTGCTAGGTTCCACACCGAAATTGGGTCCTCGGGTACCAGGGGCAGATTGGTTTTGGTTGCCTCTCCGCCTTCTTTGAGAAGAAGGGGGATTAGTCGCGCCCTACTGTGCAAATACTTGCCCTAGAGGGGGCTGTAGGTGTTGTTGCTGGGGTTGAGGAGGCAAGGGAGGAGGAAGCGCATATGCTGGAGGAGCTGGCGCACCAGGCTGTGGATAAGGGTAATGGGTAGGGTGGGCAACATTAGGGTAAGCAGGAGGTTGGGAAAAAGGAGGAGGCATGCCGTATCCTGGATACATGTTACCGGGAGGGGAAAAAGTGCCGGAGGAGCTGGCCCCTCCCTGAGGGAGACCATAGCCCATAGGAGGTTGGGCGTATGGATGGGAAAGGGCTCCAACGATACTGTCCGCGGAATGAGATGCCCCCGGGGCGTTAGCACCACCGGGCCTGGGGATGTCAGGAAGGACGGTATAAACATAACTAGACTGAGCGTAGATCAGGTCATATTTCAAAGCTATTTGGAGGGCGGCTTCTTCAGTTTGAGGAAAATGGGAGGCGACATCTTTGCCGATGGGAGCAGGAAGGGTGCGCAGGAACCAGTCCATGTAAACCCGATCTTCGAAGGGAGGGGCTCGACATAAGCTCCGTCTTCGTCGCCATTCCTGAACATGGGCGGAAAGGCGTGTTGAAGAGGCTTGCTTAAAGGAAGTCAAGAGCTCCGTGCTAGTATCGTATCGGAGAGGGAGCTGGAAGTACGACAGAATGGCTTGGGCAAGAGTCTCAAAGGTGGTATGGGTAGAGGTGGCTTGCTCAACGTACCATTTAGAAGCTTCGCCGGTAAGCGTGCATTGGAACAAACAAAGACGAATGGAGTCATCGGTAATGGAATTGGAGGAACACCACATATGGAAAGATCGGACATGATTGGTTGGATCTTCTCCATTAAGGCCATCAAACTTAGGGATGTCTGAGGGGAGCTTGGTTGGCATAGCGGGCCAGTTAGCATTGTGGTGAATGGGGTCATTGATCAACTGATGGAAATCGGGGAGGCTGAGGCTTGCAATGTACGGCAGCACAGGGGTGGCCGGGGTAGTTCCTGTGGCGGTTCCGCTAGTAGTAGGGCCGGCATTGGGGCCGGGAGAACCGCTAGCGTTAGGCCCTGGACCAGACATAGTGAAGGTGACAGGGGGAGAACCAGGAGGAGAAGGAGGACCCGATGAATCAGGGGAGGAGTCGGAGTGCAGACTCGAAGGTGGACTGGCTCGACGACGGTGGTGCGGAGCAGGTCGATCAACCGGAAACTGAGGGTGAAGGCCAAGAAGTCTCCGGGAAAGGCGCCTTGGGGGCGCAATGATGACAGGAAGAAGGAAACCGACAAGGGCAGAAAGGGACAGAATCAAGTAATGTCAAGGGCAGATAAGGTGTAGTGACAATTGATTTTAGAGTCTTTGCCAGGCGGTGTTAACCAGGCGCTTCTTCACTTAGGGTCAGTGTGTGGCGTGCGTTAATTTTAATTTTTAAACCCTTTCCGTTGTTGAGAGCAAGAAAAAGTGTGCTGCGTAGCTGAAAATAAAGCTACAGAGAACAGAATAAAATGCTGAAATAACAGAGAAATAACGGCTACGTATGCATCTATCTAACCCAAGAGGGTGGGTCTCTCACAACTATGCTGAAAATAAAGGGAAAAACTATGGAAACACACACAAAGGAAGCTCAACAGATCTAGGGTCAAAGGGGATGGAGATCTGGAGGATAAAGCTGCAGACAAGGGGTGCAGATCACAGCCAAGAGACAGAGGCAAGGTGGCTGGAAAAGGGAAATCAGCAAAAAACCGGGGGGGCAAGGCAGAGGCCTTCAGAGGAGGTCCAAACAAAACGACAAGAGGTGATTTGGAAGGAAAAGAGGCTGATTTCAATGGATCTGAAAGTGAGGTAACAGATCTGGAAAAGAGGTCAAGTTTCCGAAAACCGACTTACTTAAAACAAATAAAACTCTTCCACAAAAAGTGGAGTGGTACTAAAGCCTCAAGGGATGGGTTCCTACTTATTTATAAAAACAGATCAGATCTTGGTCAAGGCGGGCCGAGACAGAGAGCAACATCTCGGCGAAGCCGCAAAGAAACCCGTGTGCGTAAAATGCCGGAAAAGGCAAAGTCGCAGCTGACTCGATTCGAGTGCAGTCGTGCAGTCATTGGTGGGGTGCGACCGGAGGTCCAGTCGCAGGGGTTTAGGGCCAAAAAGTGCGACCCCCCGGCTCCGGCGGTTCTAAAGGGCAAGATTAAAAGTTGCCGTCTCAAATAAGGGCCGGTGTCAGCTACCTGCGCAATAGGGCCATAAACACACGGAAGTTAGAAATTTTAGGTCTTTAGGGTTTTATGTGAGAAAAATGACATGAAAAGAGAAAAACTAAGCAGCTAAAAAAGAAGCCCTAGGGCCTGAAGTAGCTGGATATGCAGGAATATGAAAAACGACAGCGGTCGTAATTTAAAAACCCGTGTGGAGT
>JAXQQM020061326.1:0-48347 GCA_034641835.2 Pinus albicaulis
CCCATCAACTATGGTTACTATTTTTAACTTTTATTCCATGAAAATATCACCAAGGTTGTTACATTCACTACTATCAAAATTCCCCTCCAACACAAAACCTTAGGATGGGCTACTTAGGGTTTTTCAAGAATTATATGTGAATTGTTATGTGTTGCAATCGTATTAAACATGCCTCCCACCCGGACCACCTAGACATGGCTATATATTCCACCTGTAGGTTGCTTGATCCTATGGTAAAGGTGGAAGAAAATTCATTGAGGTAATTGTCTACAATAAAAAACTCAGGAGCTATACTTCATTCTGCCGCTTAAAGCTAGGGTTTATGTTGGAAACACTGAGAGGGGGGTGAATCAGTATTCCTTCCAATTAGAGCATTAGTTAATCTTCAATTATTATCACTATTTGTACAATGATAGTAGAAAACAAGAGGAACAGAAATGCACACAGTTTTTAAGGTGGAAACCCACTCCAGGACAAAAACCACCTAATGCTTTTCTAATAATTCTTTAATATTCAACTCCATTTGAAAATAAATCTCCAACTTCCTAGAATCTGGAAAAGCATTCCTCTCCATCTCCCACTGGATGGATGATCCAATGCCTAAGATTCTTCAGTAGTCAACTGAACGGATGCCCCAACACCCAATGAGCTACAACTCACCCTAGCACCACCTTACCACCCTATAGAAGAATAAAATAAGAATGGACTCCCATACCAGGGAAAATGGTCCACTTTACAACGATATAGAATTATGTAGAAGAAGAATATATACTAGACCATAACCCTAAATTTGACACAACCACCTAATGATGATCCTAGACCTACCAACACTGCCTCTGCAAACCTTGGTAGATAGACACTAGTACAATTTTTACAATAATGTATTTACAATGACTTAGTACAATGATACCTTTACAATGATTGTATGAAGTGCTGACCACTTGAAGACTTCATGGGATGAAATTATTGTTGCTGTTATGCACCTTGGCCGATGCTGTTTTCATGCTACCCTCTGGTGCACCTTGCTTTTTGTTGCTACCCTAGAAAGTCTGGTCCTTTGCAACCCTTGAAAACACATGATCTAGATTTTTCTTTGCCTTCTAGGAGCTCGATATTGAATCTGGTGTATCTATGTTATTTTAGATCCTCAATATCTGATTTTTGGTCTTGTAGTAGTCCTTTGAGTTTTCTTTCCAATTCCACAGGTCTGACCCAATTTGGATTCTTCAAGAGAGATTTATACCCAACCTCTCACAATGCCCTAATTATGAATTGTTTCAGCAGAGTGCACTTGTACGGCATGCCATGTGTCACTGTTTTTTTCATTTGGCTCTGAAATTGATAGAGCGAAAACTAAGACTATGCACCATCTACCACTTTTTATGGAATTTAAATCTCATACTCAGAGAGAGAGTTATGACGATTCTACCAAGGTCACTTCTTTAGATGAGTTTCAGGAGCCTGCAAAAACCCTGACTTCCACAGATCATATCTACAAAAATATTGCGTACCTTGATCTAAAATTTTTACAGCAACTTCCTCAGGATTTCAAAATCACCTCATCAAGATTTCAGCTTCTGAACCTTCGTAGAAAAAAAAATTTAGAGCGAAAACTCCACAATGACCTTTTTCAGATGGCGAAATCCTTTGCCTAAGGAGAAAATGAGGATCACAATTTATATAAATGATTAGGTTGAGAGGGGCTTCAACAAGGGAACTTGGGAGGGATTTTAGGAGCTTAAAAAATATTAATTATGACTTTTCAATGACCCATGCCCAACCGCATGGGGTTTTATCCCACTAACTAGGGGTACAAACTTCAAAAATGAATATCTCTCAAACCATGAAGAACTACATGGCGTGCCATATATCAATGGAAATATCTCGACAACTAGAAACCATCAAAAGCATTATTGACTCAAAATATATTAATTTGGTAAGTAAAAATTCCCAGGCAATGTTTGGTTAGCTCCTAGTGCTGCTTAGGTTGACATCAATGATAACCGCTGATCAACAATCTCCCCCTTTGGTATTGATGACAACACAAGTACTCCCCCTGTGATCATTACACCTCTTCCTACAACATTTTATCCCCCTTCGACATTAATGGAAAAGGGTATCTTCCCTTGAAACAAAACCATCTTGCGGACCTATACACACTTCCACTCCCCCTGACACACAACCATCCTACAGACCTATAATCTACTTCCACTCCCCCTTTGTATTCTGAAAAAGGAAAATCTAATGAGAACTTGCGAGAATCCCAAGCTTTTGGTGAAGATATTCCAATGTTGGTGAATATTTAATATGTGATTCTTTTGGTGTTGCTCAGAATCTTGCTACTTGTCCAACTACTTGCATAACATCTAGTCGGGAGGCTATTACATATAGAAGACTACTAATCATAAATCTGTACAACCTTTGATCCACATTGTTAGATGAGTCATATATGCTCAATTTGCAACCTGTTACCATTGGAGTAAGGATGGGTTTGCAATCTTCCATTTTAAATTTCTTGAGAATTTCCTTGATGTATTTGGCTTCACATAGAAATATTCCTTTCTCTTGCTAAGATATTTGAAGCCCTAAGAAGTATGTCAGCTCACCAAGTAAAGACATCTCGAAATTACTTTGCACCTTTGTAGCAAACTTCTTACTTAGTCGATCATCATTGCTACCAATTATTGTATCATCCTCTTTAGCTATTATACATGCTTTAGTTGCTTCATCCAGAACATATATGTCATTTGGAGCTCGACTTGCTGTAACCACAATTTCACCATACACGCATTTCCTAATTTCACATTTTGTGGAGTTGAATAGTATTGTGTGTCCTTGATCACACATTTGTCCAACACTGAGAAGATTGTGATTCATGTTTTCAACCAATAGAACATTCTTGGCTAGAGCATCTTTGCTTCCAAGAGAGACAGTACCTGATTCTATAAAATTTGAAGATCCATCATTTCCAAAGGACACAGTTCCATCCTTCTTCTCTTTCAAAGATAAAAATTTATTTCTATCTCTAGTCATATGTGTTGAGAAACCGCTATCAACATACCACACATCTTTGTCCTTTTGAGCCTTGAAAGTGATAGCACAATTATCATTCTTCTTCTTCTTCCATGTTCGTTCGTTCTGTGGCTTCGGAGATTCTTCTGGAGGATTTTCAAGTCTGCAGTCTTTGGCTATGTCTCCAAAGTTTTGACATTTGTAACATTCAATATTGTTTCTTAAATCTTCAAATATATTAATGTTCTGTTGAGCCCTGGGAGGTTCATATTTGACAGATCTCCTGGAATTTTATCTATTCCTAGGGTACGTGCGACATTCTACAGCTTTATGAACAAATTATCGACATGAATAACAGTAGCCATAAAAAATATGTTGGTACCTGGATGGAAATTTGCATCGAGGAGTTGTCTTCCAAGGCTGTTCTTGCAAACCTTGTACAATGAAGTCTACATGCAAGTCAGATCTCATAGGTTCATTGTACTTTTTTGTAGAAGGTCCTGCTTCTTCTTCTTTTTAATCGATGCCATTTTTGTCGTTGTAAGATCGTTTATTGTTGATGAGTTCTTCCAATGCCCTTGAGTTGTTGGCATAGTTTTGGATACTTTTTCTTTTCTTCACTTCCTCACACATCGAGACTACTTTGGCTTATAATTCTTCCCTTTCTTGGTCGATTTATTCCAACTTATTTTGAAGTGACTCTTCAATGCATTTTTGTTCTTCAACTTCAATTTTGAGACCTTGAAATTTTTCTTCAAGAGTATTGGAACGGATCTTCTCCGCCTTGAAATATTTTATAAGCTTGATTGCTTCCTTATAAAATTCTTCTATGGTCCATCCTTCTTCTTCGTTGTTTGATACCTCTTGTTTATTGTGCTTGGTTTTATTGTGCTTTTCCATAAACAATACTCTCTCATTGGCTTCTTCTTCACTGTCATTGTCTTCATTGGACGATGAGCTATCTTCTTTAGAGAGAAAGTTCTTTTTGGATCCTTGCTTGTTGAATTTTTTAAATCCTTTCTTTCCTTTTGAGTTTCCATTACTTCTATTTGGACATTTTACTGCAAAATGCCCAACCTCATTACAGCTAAAACATATCAATGGAATTTTACCTTTGAATTTCCCCTTACGAATTTTTATTTTTCTCGTGAAGTAAGCATATTCTTCATCTGAAAGACCTTATTCATCATCTCTCTCTTCTTCACACTTGCAGGTGCATGTCTTTTCAATTGAAGGTTGTTTATCCTTATTGGTTTTCTTAGATGCAACGAACGCAGTTTCTAGATGCGAAGTACCCTATTCATCATCAAGTCTCATTTCATATGCTATGAGAACTCCATGTAATTCCTCTTTGCTGAGTTTTTTCCAGATTTGCACTATATTCTAAGACCGATACCTTTGGGTTGAATCTCCCTTGTAATGTTCTAAGAATCTTCTGTATAATATTCTTCTCATCAACTGGCTCTCCCAATCCTTCCAGAGTATTGGTTATTTCATCAACGTATTGGAAGTATGCAGCAATGTTGCAATCTTCTTTCATTCTAGGTTACTCAAACTTTGCTCTATATATTTGAAGCTTTGCTTCTTTGACATTTGAGTCACCTGCATATATATTCTCAAGCTTGTCCCATACATTTTTGGCAGTTTTACAACCCAACACCTTATGATAATTAGATTCAATAAGTCCACTCATAATAATACTCTTTTCTTTTGCATCAGTTACCAAATTCTTCTTACCTTTTTCATCCGTAGTTGATGTAAATCCATTTTGAATAGTGTCCCATACTTCGTAACCTTTCGCCAATAGCTAGACCTCCATTATTCCTTTCTACAGTGCATAATTATTTTCATTGAATATAGGTACACCATTATTGGTATGCTCCATGACCTCCTTCTAGCTGTTAAACTACTATTGAAGGAACCAAGCTCTAATACAAATTGTAAGAAATACTAGGGGGGGGGGGAATCAATATTCCTTTCAATTAGAGCATTAGTTAATCTTCAACTATTATCACTATTTGTACAATGATAGCAGCAAACAAGAGGAACACAAATGCACATAGTTTTTAAGGTGGAAACCCACTCCAGGACAAAAACTACCTAATTCTTTTCTAATAATTCTTTAATATTCAACTCCAATTTAAAATAAAGCTTCAACTTCCTAGAATCTAGAAAAGCATTTTTCTACAACTCCCATTGGATGGATGCTCCAATGCCTGAAATTCTTCAGTAGTCAACTGAACATATTCCCCAACACACAATGAGCTACAACTCACCCTAACACCACCCTACCACCCTATAGAAGAATAAAATAAGAATGGACTCCCGTACTAGGGAAAATGCTCCACTTTAAAATGATATAGAATGATGTAGAAGAAGAATATATACTAGAAAATAACCCCAAATTTGACACAACAACCTAATGATGATCCTAGACCTCCCAACACTACCTCTTCAAGCCTTGGTAGATAGACACTAGTACAATTTTTACAATAATGTATTTACAATGACTTAGTACAATGATACCTTTACAATTATTCTGTGAAGTGCTGCCCACTTGAAGACTTCATAGGATGAACTTATTGCTACTGTTATGCACCTTGGTTGATGCTATATTCATGCTACCCTCTGCTGCACCTTTCTTTTCTTTGTTGCCCTAGAAAGTCTGGTCCTTTGCAACCCTTGACAACACATGATCTAGCATTTTCTTTGCCTTGTAGGAGCTCGATATTGAATCTGGTTTATATTTTTTATTTCAGATCCTCAACATCTGACTTTCAGTCCTGTATTATTCCTCTGAGTTGTATTTCAAATGCCACAGGTCTGACCAATTTGGATTCTTCAAGAGAGAGTTATAACCATTCTCTTGCAATGCCCTAATTATGGACTGTTTTAGTAGAGCGCACTTGTACATCATGCCATGTGTCACTGTCTCTTCATTTGGCTCCGAAATTGATAGAGAGAAAACTAAAGACTGTGCAATATCTGTTGGTTTTTATAGAATTTCAATCTAATACTCAAAGAGAGAATTAGGACGATTTTACCAAGGTCACTTCTTTGAGATGAATTTCAAGAGCCTGCAAAAACCATGACTTCCATAGATCATATCTCCAAAACTATTGTGCACCTTGATCTAAAATTTTTACAGCACCTTCCTCGGGATTTTGAATTCACCTCATAAAAATTTCAGCTTATAAACCTTAGTAGAAAAAAATTTAGAGTGAAAATTCCATGATGACCTCTTTCCGATGGTGAAATCCTTTGCATGAGGAGGAAATGAGGATCACAATTTATATAAATGCTTAGATTGAGAGGGGCTTCAAAAAGTCAACGTGGGAGGGATTTTAGGAGCTTAAAAAATATTAATTATGGCTTTTCAATAACCCATGCCCCAAACCCATGGGGTTTTATCCCACTAACTGGGGGTACAAACTTCAAACATGAATATCTCTCAAACCATGAAGAATTACATGGCGTGCCATTTATCAATGGAAACATCTCAACAATTAGAAACCATCAAAAAAATTATTGACCTAGAATATATTAATTTGGTAGGTCAAAATTCCCATGCAATATTGGGTTAGCCCTTGGTGCTGCTTGGGTTGACATCAATGACAATCGCTGATCAATAGTTTCTAGCTTTGTAACTCAATTCTTTCAGTGGTGAGGTTTTGTTCAACCAAGGTTTCCTATTGAGCTGTAAGTTTCTCAAATTTAATGGTTTGGATTTTTCCTTCTTTTCACTATGAAAATTGGTACTTATGAGGAGTTTACCACCACAGGGGCGTCACTCAATTAACCTATGGCATAGCACGTGCGTTCGTGGCATACTAAACAATACCCTTAGTTTGACTACATATTGGAAAATACCTTTAAAAATCAATTTATTTAACCCCCTACCAATACTAACCCATTGCATTTTCTCAATTTAAAAGCCCCCTATTTTCACTAGATATTGTACATATCCATTTTTTCATTAACATTTTTTATACCCCTTTATATTTATATCCTTAACATAATGACATGATGCCTCTCTTATCACCCCACATGCATTCTAAAATTCACCTTTCTTCTTGTGATATACATAGGAAATGCATATTAGTATTCCCAAAATGTGATTACTCAATCCACACTCAAGCACATCTCACTATGATTTGTGGCATTTAATGGTCTAAAGCATACAAAGATCAACAATGTTTTAGGAAAATTGATTATGTGCATGTCTATAAAATGACATAGAAATTGATCTATATGATGATGAAAAATCAATTGATCAATCTTTATGAATATGTTTGCACCAAATAAGGTGTTCAATCACAAGTCTAGACCCTCTTCCCTTTGAAAGCTTCTTGTTCAAAAATCCAACTACAATCTCATGTACTCAAACTAGTGTCTTATTAAGGTGGAACAACAAAATTTACAATTTCAGAGAGTTATATAGAGAAGAAAAGGCAAGGTGAGGATGAGAGTTATGAGACCCTCCCTTTGCTTTAATGAAAAAAACTAAAAACATTGTTCTTTGTTGTTTTTAATTTAAGTTTTTTAATGAGAGAAGCATGGTATATTTTATTAAGACATCATTTGGAAACGACCCATGTGGATGGCATGGTTTTTTAAGCTTGGGGATGTGATTTAGAGAGCTCTTACCGCTAGATTTCTTGTTTTCAGGATTATCAAAAATATTTTGTAAGCATTGTAGACAGTTTCCCCCAAGTTCAAATGGATGGTATTATGTGGCTATGTTTTGTGAACCTTCCCAACATCAAGATGATAGGTAGGTCTACCCCCAAGTTTTTCAGTAAGCATCTTTCAAAGATGGGATTTCACATTTGGAGGGATCTGTGGTGTCACAATGCTATCTTGGTTGGATTGGAGAAGATTTAATAAGCCCAATATTCACTAGCTTAAGAAAAGAATCTGTTTTCAAAATGATACCAGAAATTTCAAGGACCATTTGGAAGCACTGGAGATGTATTCATAATTACTGTAACAACTATACTCAACAACCTCAAGATTAATCTTCAGTCATAATTATTGTAACAACTATACTCAACAACCTCAAGATGAATCTTCAAAAATGTTCACAAAAGGGGATCATTATCACCATGTCATGAAGAATATTGTTGCTATACATATGTCAAGGTTATTGTGACAAAATAAAGATCCTTCATGTTGTCATTAAACATTAGTATACAAATGTGAAACAAGGTCAATCACGGACACATACGTCACTGTCTATAGATTACTTCCCTTGACAGTCTCATTATTATCTATCGACAATATTATTATAAATTTCATTTTCAAATCAAGGTTCTCTTATGTCACCAAAGGTGTCAAGACATCGTGACGATATTAAATGCTCAATCACCATGCTGAACCATACTACCTCAAGAATCAAATCTTGCAGCAACCAACTGAAATTTATTTTGTTAACAAGCTTTAAAACATGCTATCTATGATACACAAATATACTCAAGACTTATTTGCATCTAGCTAGACAACTCAATACATCAAAATCCTAGACAATTTTATACTTTAAGTTTTGGTCATTAACACACAAGCACATAGACTTCCATTAGTTCTTTTCACTTCCACAGAAGCCCTTGCTTTTGAACCTGTTCCAATTTAATCATGTCTAATTTTAATTTTTGATTAACTAGCAATAGAAAAACAATACATAAAAAATACATGTCACTTTCCAAGTATTCAATACATGTCACTTTCCAAGTATTCATAAATGGTAAACCAGGTAGACCATTAGTATTGATTAGAGTGCATAACCCCAAAGGAATCCAAGTATTCATAAATGGTAAACCAAGTAGCCCATCAGTATTTATTATAGTGCATAACCCCAAAGGAATCACAGGAGTTGAACTCGTAACATCCCACTTCAAAGGAATCATAGGAGTTGAACTTGTGACATCCCACTTTTGAGAAGTTCAATGTCTGACTCCAAGGCCAATCAAGCCAATCCTTGGGGCTCAATAATAATATAATAAAAAATATTTGTATTTGGTAACAACGCGTGATACCTATCATCCAGCTTAGAAAGGATATAGGTTGGTAACAATTGAAGTAGACTTACAAATTAGCTAATTTAGACAGTTTCATTGTGAGAAAAATCAAGAATCTCATTCTAGATTATGATTCAAGTTGGGAATAAAACCCTACTCAAGGACTGAAATTCACCAAACCCCTTTCCAGTACTAATTTAAATATGTAGACTATATATTGGCACTTCCCAGCTGACATTATCAAGCAGTACATCGGTAGCTCTAGAGTGATTGATACAGATGTGAATGCTTCTTCTCCCTCTAATTTTTACATCTATCCCTAATGACAAGTAATGGGCACTTCCATAGTATGTTGTAACTGGTGTACTTTTGAGCCCCATTGACCTATATTTTTGTCACCCACTACCATTAATAAAACTAGTCTTATCTTATCTTTTGTTGTCCATTAATAGGAAATGTTACTGTAATATAAAAAAAATATTAAATAGCTAGGACTAACTCTCACCAATTTAGATCCTCATCTAGGAGTGAGCACTTAGTGCCTATACTTTCTTTTCTATATTTGAGGCTAATGTACTTTGAGGAATTACACTGTACAATACAAGTATTCAAGAGACATATACTATCAATTCCATCTCAACAACACCAATCTCAGTTACATACCATGAACCACGTAATCCAAATGTACATCAAGAAATTAAACTGTACAAAACAACTATTCGAGTGACACCTCCCATTAGTTCCGTTTCAGCAAAAACAATCTCAATTATTTACCTTGAACCTCAAAATTTTGATGACATGGTTCTTGGTATACAACTGATATTGTTGTTGCTGAAATGGAATTAATGGAAGGTGTCACTCGAATAATTTTTTTCTATAGTGTAATTTATTGAGGTACAATGGCCTCAATAGCAATTAGGTTCTAGGCTTATTCTACATTACATCTTTAATATCTGAAGCAGGATCCACAATGACCTGCTGAGGCTTCTTGTTTTTAAATGATAATTAGATTTACTTGTAGTTATTCTTAGCTGTAAAAATTTTACACATTTAGGGATGAAAGGCACACTCATCATAAGTTTTACTTCATCAATTGTTTCAAGTACCTGAAAGGCCACGTTACCATCTTTTCAAGATCCATTAGTATACAACTAAGCAACACTATCATTTAAAACTCAAATAAAATACTTTATTATTAAATTTCATGAGGATTCAAATCACATTTGTCCATGATATTAACAGAAAAATCATATTATTTTAGCATTCATTCTCATATATCAATTTAAAAAAATATATAAATTCTGCAAATCCGTATCAATCTTGAGTTGAAATAGATACACCAATAACTAGTATAAATAGCTAAAATAAAATCTACATTAGAACTAGATACAATTATAGGAATAATTATTTGCAATTCTTACATGCTTATAGGCTTAACTAGAATAAGTAGCTAGAAAATAAATAAATATAGGCTATATACACATGTAGGCATAGTTATTTTCAATTCATACATCATAAAACATGACATATAAATGTATCCCTAATCTTTATTTTTGTTTTCGCTACTTATACTAGTTTATTCTTATTACTGTAATATAAATCGCAATTGTTCCCATGGTTTAAGTTAAGAAATTTCATTTCTTGTGATGTAACATCTTAATGCCCTTTGAATGCTGGAAGAGAAATAAAGATATCTCAAGCCTACTAATTCTGCTTCAGTCACATGTGGTCTCCTTAATAAATTTATAGATATTTGAAAATAGTAAGAAAGTACTAAAACCAAATAATTCAATCAAATAGAGAATGGAAAAATTGAAGGTTAAAAATCCATAAATAAGTAGGTTAATGACTCATGTCACTTTAAAAATAACAAATATTTAGAGCCATTACCCTCCATTGTTTGGAAATTTCAAATAACTAACAATGGCCTAAAGAAGTATAAAATTATGTGGATATGATTGTTAAACTAGAAAAAGTTGTAGTTTGGTTTGATAATCAGAAAAATGATGTTTTATTTTTTCTATATATATATATTACAACACTATTACAAAAATAAATGTGTAAATAACCTTGCCACAAATATCATGCTTTTTTTTTCCGCAGAAAAAATCGGTAACCTTTTAAGTATAAAAATGAAAAGTTACACATAGCATATGCATTGAAGCATTTTCAGAAGTTGCCCATTGGGCTCATGTGCTTTTGCACACAATGCGACGTAGCAAGGCTACCTTGCATTCCGAAAGAATGAAAGAAAAAAGAGAAAAGGGAAGAAAGAAAGAGACAGAAAAAACTGGAAGCTAGTGGGAAAAGAGTCCCACAAATCACATTTTTCTCCCTTTCTTCTTCTCAACCTTGTGCCATTCACCTTGGGATGGCTCACAAGTGACAAGGACAATCTGATTTTCTGCATTTGGAGCTCCTGGATCCTTGTCCGAATCTGATGTTTCTGATGTATGGTGTCTTTTGATTCCTCCGCTGCCCAAGTCCACGACATTCCTATCTGTTTGTTTCGTCAGAAGGTGTGGATCCATGAGGACAGTCATGTCCGCTGTTTGCACCTCGGGTTCCTACGTGGGTTGTTTGCTTTCTGGTGGAGCTGATTCCTCTTCTTCTTCTGACTCATCCTCCTTTGAGTCGGGAGGGGGAAACTGCCAACCTTTCCTTTGCTTCCTATTCGATTTCTTTTTGTTGTTTGCTCTCTTAATCTTTGGGCATGTATTTTGTAGGTGACTTGTCATCCTACAATTCCTGCATCTAAATGCAGTGTTCTCGTAATCAAGAGATTGCAACCAATTTTGTTGCTTGTAAATCAGCATGATGTTCTCTGGTAATCCTTTGCTTAAGTCTACTTCTACGCAAATCCGGGAAAAGGTGAAGATTCTTTGTTCTAACCTTTCCAAGTCGGTTTTAAGATACTGCTCGAGGCTATTCCCTATGCTTTCAAGAACCTGTTTGTTCCAGAAGTGAAGGGGAAGGTTCTGAAGTCTCACCCATACTGGTAATTTGGAAACTGTCATAGTGTTGGGGTCAAAATCTGGAAACCATGGGGTGATAAACAACCCCGTGGACCCCCAGAACCAAGGCCCTTCTCTGATTATAATATCCCTTTCCTCCGAGGTTTGAAATTTAACAATAAAAAATCCCTTGGAACAGAGATGTATTTCACATTCCAAAGGCCATTGGGTGAAAATCCAGTGAAAAAGATCCATGGGTTTAGGCCAGAAATAGTTGAAGCGACATATTAATGCCTGGGCTTCATATGTCTTTATGTGCTCTTCTGTTGCTGTACTATTGATTTTGAGTGCTGTGGTTTGATCTTGTTGTTCTACTATGTAGGGCCTCGGAGCATTTCCAACCTGTTCTGGAGATGAGCCTACGGTTTTTTTCCCCTGTAGGATATTTTTGTAGGAGGAGCCTCCATTTGTTTGTTGTTTACTGTTTAACGTTTTTCCTTCGTCTCCCCCTGTAGATCTTGGCATGCTCTGTTTTACAACACCTCCTCGCAGGCGTAGATTTAGGGTAATGGTCATATCTGCTTTTATGGAGTAATCCTTTAGGAGCTTGCAGTCCTGGAGAGAGTTGTACCCATTGACCAGATGTTGAAATGGTACTGGGTACCCCATCAATCCCCAGATTTTGTGCTTGAGATGGTGAATAGAGGTATCATCATTTACCCAGACTAAACGAGACTTACCCACAGGAGGCCTGATAAATATTTGAAAAGGAGATGAGTTCAGTAAAGAAGGATTCTTACCTATTGACTGTTCAGAGAAAAGCGCTCCCTGCTTTTGCCGATCCCTTCTTGTCTCTGCCTCTCCCTTCTTCTGATCCGGCGGTGGGCTCTTGCAGATCTCGCATTCCTGAGCGTAGCTGTTCTTTTTGTTAAGGTTAATTTCAGCCCTTAGCAGGGGCTCATTTCTACTGAAGGGATCAGAGGCTGGAGGGTCTCTGGTGTACCAATCGCCATCTCTCTGTGTCTCTGGTTCCAGATCTGCCTTTGAGAGTGATGCATGACTGTCAGGGAGCCGGACTTCACCCTTCCAGGTACTGTCATCAGGATCAGACCCCATAGAGTGGGCATGCATGCACGGCGGCGGCGATAAGGGTAAAAAGTTCCCATGGCCTTTGGGGCGGAGATGCAGCACAGGGGCGGCCAGCTGACGAAAAGAAGGAACCCTAGAGCTGAAGTGGACAGCAGCCAGTTCCAGATCGGAGGCGCCGACTGCAAAGGGGGCTGAGTCAAGAGCCGAATCTGGGCAAACCTCTCGGATTAAGGCCGCCCCAGCTTTTTCCATGTGGTCGGAAAGCTCAATAGCACGAGCAATGGTAACTCCATCATTCGCCACCATCGGCCTTCCAAAACCGTCCAATACAGCATTTCGCCCTCTGGGCCCCAATGTAACGCCCACGGCATTCGCCAATTTATCCATGCCCCTCTACACCGCTGCATGCGAATCCTGGTCGAACAATATATCCTTGGCCAACGCCCTCACCAGGGCTCTGCTCTTGCTCCTTGTTTGATGTTTCACCCTAAATTGTCGAGGAGCTATCGACCTTTGACAGAGCGTTGTCTTTCTGCTCCTCAAACCATCCGGTTGAGCTGTGTGTTGAAATAGGTTTAGTTTCCCCGTGAAGGTGAAAACTGCCTTGGTTGCCATAGCAGATCCGTTCTCTCCGTCTCCCACAAATATCATGCTACATGGTTAATCTATCATTTAAAATTTTAAGTGGATTCCTTGTAAGGTCATTTTGTTTCTATCAATGTAAACTTTTACTGATTTATCTATTATCGAAGGGAAAAAAAATATAACAGATCCCTCTTCTCTCATTTATTCTTCACAAAATCTTTAGTGAATCGCTCATTTCTTCTCTCAATTCATTATTTTCATGTTAATTAAATTATTAGAAATGTAATTGTTTATATTTCCAACTCAAGAAATAGAGCAATCTAACAAGGATAAAGTTATAATCATTCTCTGCAATTGAGGAATCCATTAAAAGAGGAAGTTCATTTTATTAAATATAGTGTTCTTAATTAACAAGGCAACAAGCCTGAACACATAATTTCCAAATTGGTCTTGTGCGAGAGTACAATCTTATTGCAATATCTCTTTTGTAGTAGTATGTTGTGTACCTGTATCCAAATAGGCAACAATAAATTCATGCATATTTAAATATTGTTTTTGTATGTTGTGTAATCATATCCAAATATAAGTAATGAATGTCACGTAAATTTAAATATTATTCCTCCTAATCATATTCACATGTATAATAGGGTAACCATATGGATGGGTGGACAATGGAAACATCAATCTCAACAACCATCTTTTCTTGTTGGTCTACATCAACCACCTCAACTTCCTACAACCTCAAGTGAAATTTTACAATATGCAAGTATGTCTGAGACAACATTTATAAAAAGTGAATATGTTTTTACTTAATAATTGCATAAAAAAATCCATATATTCGTGTCTACATAACAAACACACTAGATATTAAACTCTAAAGGTTTAAATCCTTTACCAATGCAGCTATATTTGCAGCCACTTGGATGTGGAAGAGATAACATAATGCACCAACTTAGCATACAAAAAACATTGACCATTTTCCTCGCATATTTTATGAGGGTAACACTCAATAAACCTAAGTCATCCTTGGGATAATTATTTTTATAAAATTCAAATCACCTAATGTTCACTTAAAGTTGTAGACAACATAATGTCTATTTTTAGAGAGTATTCATGTAATCGTGGAGGCATTTTAATTTTATTAATATAATTTTTTAATCATAGGTATTCTCATTCTTGATTAAAATGTTAATTGTCAAGATGTTTTGGTTTAATACAGTGTCTTTATCCACAGTTATAATTGTACTCTATAGTTCAGTCTATTTCAAAATTGATTCCTCCCCTTTATGAAATAGATATAATCCAATTTATATATTAATTTTGAAGGTGAAAAGGACAATAACTTGAAGAAAGATAAAAAATTCCATTATGGCATGCTTGTTATGTTTATTAGAGGATTAACCATGTGGTAACAATTAGAGGACTCATTTTCTGTATGAGCAAGCCTTACTTTGCTTCTAACAAATAGTGCATGTAAATACCTACATCTATGTAGTTATGTAAGGTTTCCATTGCTTTGTCAATTATCTAAAACATGTATTTATGTGAATGATCATCTCCTATACATAAGGAAAAATCTAGGGTATTCCCTTGGCTAGCCATCATTGTTAAAATATGATAGACTATAACACCATCTCTCACCCTGTGCACATTTTGAATTCAAATAATTTAATAAACAACCTATATTCAAGATCTTCACGCAAGATGAAAATGGCATAAACAAAATTCATATCCTTGAAAAAAATAGTTGGAGAATTCTTAATTGGTAACATTGGTGTGAAATACCTTGGGCTTGACTTCCACAATTTGTCAACCACTCTTGACAACAACTGTCTCATTTTCTAGCACAATCTCAAGATCATCATGCAACTTTTTTCCTTCCAATAACAAAAATTTGGATCTGCATCTTCAAAGTTCCATAGAATACTACTCTCTTTGGCCTCAACAAATGAATCATCTCTGATTTATGTGTACATCTTCATAATGGGGCCCAAAACTACTTTGCAGCCAAAGTCCACCATTGGCACACAATTTTTCCATTCTTCATCAATTTCTTGGAGACAACATTAGAAAGGTGGGAAAAGGCTTGCATGATTTTCTAATGTAATCACATCATAATTTCTCCAAGAGGTAGTATGATGTGAAAGTGTGTTTGTCCGTCATCAAAGTCGAAATTTTTCTCATGTCGAATAAAATATTTATTTATTTTAAATATGAAAACAAAAATAATTAATTTTAATACTTTATATGGTTACTCAAATTCATCTTATATCAGATAAAAAACGTACATCACAATTATATTATGTGTTTGATATTTATTTTATCATATACATTTAATTTGAATGGATCATAAATTTAGCTTCAAGAGCAAATTTCCCCATATTAAAATTCCAAATCATGTAAGCATTTAAAAATATTTACTATTTACTAAACTGAATACCATTTCCTAAAATAAAGTAAAAATGTTAATTTAACCCAAGAATAAAAAATATTTCTCCAAAATATTTTAATATTTAGTTTAATTATATATTTGTGAAATAAACCTTTGAAAGGAAAATTGTGTCCTATAGATATATGAAAATCTCTAAAAACAAATATTTCCAAGCCAAATCATGCCACTTGAAAAATATCATTAAATATAATATTAATATTATAAATTTTTAATCACTTAGGATTAATACAATATTAAATTTAATATAATATTAAATTTATTGTATTATAATATATATTAATATATCATGATAAATATTAGTTGTAGATATATATGGGAGGGAAGAAAAAAGACATAGAGTGATAGAGGTGGAGAGATACATGGAGTGAAAAGAAGGAAGACAAAGGGAAAGAGAGGAAGGATGAAAAAAGCCTTGAGAGAGAGTAGGAGAGAGAGAGAGATACAAAAAAGGAGTTGGAAAGAAAGAGAGTGAGGGGTGAAGAATGAAAAGAGAGAAGTGGAGAGAAAGAGGTGTATCAAGCCCACAATTTTTGGATACTTGCAACTAAGTTATAATGATCAAACCCATGTGTGACAGGCGCCTGTCTTGACTATTGGGCATGTGTGACAAAACTTGGTGACATTCGACGTGTGACCGATTTGTACCAGGCATGCCCATGTGAGCATTGGTACTAACCAACATGGGCATGTGTGCGATAGACACATCATGTTGGCGAGCTCCCACCCCTTGGGCGAGTCCTACACGATTCATGGACTTGTGGCAGGTGAGTCGTGTGATGTCAATGGATGAGTCATGGAGGGAGGGAAGAGTTGTGCATTTGGTGAGCAAAGGCGTCGGTTGGGTGAACACCCATAGCGGATGGGCGAGTCATGTGGGTTTCAGGCGACTCATCTGTTCATTAGTGGAGCAGTTGCACCAACATGAAGAGGGGTGAGTGAGATGGGAAAAGTGGGTTCACGGGTGGCTGAACTGACCCGAGTGAACTGAGAAACCTGACTGAGGAGACATTCAATATGTGATGTGCGATATTTTCTACCGTAGGTCGACACATTATATTGGCGAGCAGGCCGACCATGCTTGGAAGCATATTTATATGGCGTGAAGTGGAGCCTTGGAGCATCATTGAATAAGGTAACTGAGTTTGAACAAGCATTCCAACAATGTGAACTAAGGGTGATCGACCAAGGTCTGAAGTTTTATGAAGTCAAAATTTCAGGGTTTCTATTACAATGCGCAGGTCGAGTTGCCGCAGCGCGTACTGTGCAGGCGCACCATGAATGCGATAGGGAAAGTTGGGATATACCCGACTACGTGTATAGCACATAGCGAGCCAGGTAACATAGAGTTGATTCAACCTAGTTGTATAAGGCGTGGGTAGGCCTGTGATAGCCATTCGGGTGACTCGAGTAACTTTGAAGAGTGTAGACAAGAGGTGCATTGGGTTAACCTAACAGCATGATAGTTTGCAGATAAATTCATGAGTGGGCGAAGTGTGCAGTAGTTTTTTGCCTTGGCACGAGAGTGAGCAGGAAATGTGTAGGCCATGAACATGTCATGCAGGAAGGTCATGACTCGAATCAAGTTCGGGTGGAGTGGAATTTTTTGCATGAGTGCACCGGTGGAGTTGTATTTTTAACTTGGAAAGTATGGAGGCTGCAAAATGGAAGTCGAATAATTGTGTATTTTTAATTCGATGTAAATTTAATTATAAAGATACATTGATATTGGTTAGACTATATTTATAAGGGAGATTCCTCAAGTATTGTTAAAAAAAATGTAGTAGTGTCACAACTGCTATACGTGGTTGAAAGAGTACCACACACATAGGGGCCTCATAGAGGGAGCAACAAGGGAGAGATGGAGAGATAGTGTATATGTTTGGGGGTGAGATAGAGTGGTAAAGAAGGAATTTATAGAGAAGAGGGGGATAGAAGGAGAGATAGTGA
Organism: Pinus albicaulis; assembly: GCA_034641835.2. Classification (NCBI taxonomy): domain Eukaryota; kingdom Viridiplantae; phylum Streptophyta; class Pinopsida; order Pinales; family Pinaceae; genus Pinus; species Pinus albicaulis. The sequence continues at coordinate 18,054 of JAXQQM020061326.1, forward strand.
GAAGGTTGGAAGGAAGAGAGAGAGAGAGAGAGACAGAGAGAGAGAGAGAAATAAAAATACAAGGACAAAGAGATGAGGGGTAGAGATAGAGGGAGGGAGGAGAGAAAGGGAGAGAGATTAGTGAACAAAGAGAGGATGTGAGGGATATAAGGAGAGAGAAGGAGAGAGGAAATAAACAAAGAGAGAAAGGTGGAGAGAGAGAGAGTGATCAAGGAAATGGAGAGAGAGGGAGAGAGGAGAGTAGGAGGGAAGAGAGATAGATGGGGGGATAGAGGGAGAGAAATAGAAGAGAGATAGAGAGAGAGGGAGGAAGAAGGAGGAAGAGATAGATAAATATGGAGAAATATTGTGTATGTTTTGAAGCTGATATAGAGAGATAAAAGAGACATAGATAGATAGATATATCGATGGAAGGTGAGGAGAGGGAAGAAGAGAGAGATATGTAAATGGAGATATAGATAGATATGGAAAAAAATCATGTCTGTGTGGGGGGGCTGTTGAGATAGAGACACAGAGGAGAGATGGAGGGATATATAGATATAGAAAGAAGGAGCTAAGAAGAAATACACAGGGAGAGAAATTTTAAGAGAGAGGGAGAGAGAGAGGGAGTGATAAGGGATATGGAGAGAAAGGGATAGAGGAGAGTAGGAAGGAAGAGAGATATAAGGGGAAGATACCACTGAGAGAGGGAGATAAGGGTAAGAGAGGTAGAGGAAAATAAAAATATGGAGGGGGGAGAGAGAGAAGAGAGGATGGGAGATAATGACAAGGTTGGAGGGAAAAGAGAGAATATGGAGAAAGAGTTTGTATGTTTTGGGGGTGATATATAGATAGAGAAGGGAGACATATAAGGATAGATATATAGATGGAAGGTGAATAGAGGAAAGAAGAGAGATATAGAGAGCGAAGAAGTATTATAGAAGTAAATGCATTGATTTCATAGTACATGGTGATTCCTAATACTATTCTTTTGTTTTATATTAAATGATATAAAATGAAGGAGAGGGAAGAGGAGGAATGAAGAGAGAGAAATAAACGAGTGAGAGAGGGAGATAAGGGTAAGAGAGGGAGATGGAGACAGAAATATGGAGGGGGGGAGAGAGAGGTAGAGGGGAGGGGAGATAGCAATAGGGTTGGAAGGAAGCAAGAGAGAGACAGACATACAGAGTGAGATGGAGAGAGAGGGATGTGGGAAAGAGAGGGAGTTGGGATAGAATAGGAGAGAGATGACTTGAGAGAGAGAGGAGGATAGAGGGAGGAAAAAGAGATGGATTTAAAGGAGGAGAGAGGGAGGGAAGAATAAAGACATGCAGAGAGAAAACTAGAGCAAGAGAGAGAGAAATGGAGTGAAAAGGAATATTTCGAGAGAGAGTTTGTATGTTTGGGGGTGAAATATAGATAAAAAGGAGAGATAAAGGGAGATATAGATATAGATGGATGGAGGAGAGAAAGAATAATATTTCTTGCTCTAAATGCATTGAATTCATGGTAGATGGTCATTTATAATCCTATTTTATTTCTTGCACTAGATGTATTGATTTCAACGTAGATGTTGATTTCTAATGATATTTGATTTTTTGCACTAGCTGCATTGATTTTCAGTGTAGATGTTGATTTCTAATCCTAATTATTCCTTGCACTAGATGAATTAATTTCAATTAGATGTTTTCTAATTCTATTTCATTGCTTGCACTAAATACGTTCATTTCAATGTAGATGTTTATTTCTAATTCTATTTGATTGTTTGCACTAGATGCATTGATTATGGTGTAGATAGTGATTTCTAATATTGCTTGATTGCCTGCACTAAATACATTGATTTTAGTGTAGAAGTTGATTTCTAATGGTATTTCACTACTTGCAGTAGAAGTATTGATTTCAATGTAGATGTTAACTCCTAATTATAAGAAAAAAAATTATTGACAATGTGCATTGATTTTTGGATTAACAATGTGCATTAGTTTCACTGTAAGCACAAAAAAAAGATTAACAATGTGCATTGAATTTTGTGTTATAGTAACTCAACCTAATAAGAAATTTATTATTTCAAACATTAGCAATGAAACAAATGATTGCAAGAGTAATCTTGATATAGTAAATTATGAAAAATACTCTTCAAGATATATTTAGCAATACCTGGAAGGACACTATTAAGAATTATTAATTTTTAAAAGTCATTATACCTAAAAAATTAAATGAAATCCAGTGTGGAGTATCAATCCTCTTGCAAACTGTTGACAAGAATGTCTTCCTTCTTGAACACCAACTAATTACTAATAGACAATTACATTCACATATATAATTATAACATAACAATTGTAATATTCACAAAGATTATTATCCAAATCCAAACACAGAAGCATAGAAACCACTCAAAGCATCTAAGGGTAGACAAACAAACCATTCAAGGCAAGAGACAAAAACAAAATTTAAAAAGAGAATGATATAGTCATGTCAAACAAAGAAAATGTAATATAAATTTCGAAGTTTGAAGTTTATTTCAATCATATACATAATAATGATAATCTAAAAATGTGTCATTGTTTCCCTCAACTGGAAACACAACCTACATCCATCTAACTCTAGTTCTATCATGGGCTCGAGGTGCAAAACTTTCCTCAAATTCTACAATCCAAGAAACGGTTTTCACCTAGAAGAATAATAGATCCAAAATTAAATGAATCTACTTTCGTATATAATCATGTAACAATTACCCTTAAAATTATGGTATAGTAAGATCAATATAATATATGTATATAATCTAAAGCTATATGATTAACTAATAAAAATAGAACTATATTTCAATGCATTTAATACATATTGCAATTAAATATTATGATGCAATATTATAATGACACTAAAGTTATTAAAATAAATTTTACACATGGTATATGATAAAGAAATAATGACAAGTATCACAGAATTTCAAGTTGTTTGAGATATGGTTAGTCCAATAAAAGACACAAAATGTCAAATTGTTTTAGATATCGTTAACAAATTAATATACATAATATATCATTCTCTGTTTTCTCGATCGTTAATTATTTAAATGAAGGAATGCGATAAAAAAAGAAATGGGTGGATTGACTTAAGTTTCCACGGTGTAGTTTATGGGGTCTTGGTTAAACGGTGATGAGACAGGCTATTATGGCACTCATTACAGGTGGGGTCTTGTTTAAATGGTGATGAGACAGGTTATTATGGCACTCATTACAAGTTCAATTCCCTTCCCCGATGGAAATGTATCTAGACATGTTGATGAAAATATAAAAAGATGTAGTCTCACCAAACTTACAAAAAAAAAAAAAAAAAAAAATTCAGCCGAGAAACCCTAATCCTATTCTATGGTGAAATTTTATTAAATGCTTAAATATATGAAGGGAAGCTTGAGAAAATTTCAAATGAAAGGAAATAGTTCACTTTCGTTGAAGTGAAGCTTGAGAAAATTGCAATGACAGGAAATATTTCACTTTCGTTGAAGTTATAATGTGTTCAGAACAAGGAAAACCAAAAAATAAAGAATTTGTAAAATATTCTTTGTGGTGGAAATAGTTCTTACGACAGAGATAAATTCACGGAAATAGTTCTTAACCAAACATAAATTTTTATGGGCAAGGAAAAACAACTGATCACGGCCAAAAAGCGGAGAAGAAGAAATTCAGTCTCCGTATTTCATCAAATTCCATTAATTTATGACAAACTATTATCACAAGGAAAAAATTGTAATCGCTTTTAGTAATGCAACCAATATAAATTAAGAAATCGGATGATATACACAATTCACCATTTAACTTGTAAGAGTACCGACGTTTAAAAGTGAACAATCAACATAATCATCGATAGCGATTAATAGTTCATTTCACAGGTATAATTGCTGAGCAGTTTTACCTATATACATGAGTTTACCTTGGTTCTGAACATCATTATGGAGAAAAGAAACTCCCTCTCAAGCCACCAATTTCTAGAGAAAAAAGACAAACAAAAGTGCAATTCATCTCTGCCATGAATTCCACAGTTTTCATCTTCGTGATTCTGGGATTCCTCTTTGTGATCCGGCATTCACACTATCCCTGGCATTCTTTTCTCATCTCTATTGAAACGTATTCCAATTGGAAGGTTCCAGTTCTTATTCAACAAATCTGGCGTGAAAGCTGTCGTGGCACGCCAGCTGTTGTAATAAGGAATTACCAGATCAATAAATAAATGGATGATAGCGACGATGAAGTCTTCTTGCGTTAAGAATTGGGATTGAATTTCAACACCAATTACTGAAGAGCCAGGAATACTTTGAAATAAACCGTTGCCCTCGTATACCAAAAAACCCTAGTACGAAACCCTCGTCTATCCACGTGTCAGATTTTTATGGGACTCAACTGGCCCTATGTCAAAGACTGGCCACATGTCAAAATTTTTTAATCTATGTAGGTGGGACGAAAATAAACTTTTTGATTTGCTGGAGCAACACACAAAGGAACTATGCCTTATTAGTCCTGCCCTCACAACATGGGACTATAGCAATGGATTGGGGTCTCTCTAGCATTAGTTTTTTGACTTATTAGTTTTGTTTTTAGTTTATGTTTTTAATTGCCTATTTTGAGCATAGGCTTAATTCAATTTTGTGGTTGTGGCCTCATTACAGTTTATATTCGTTTTTGACATTATATTTTCGCCATTTTTTCACAGTGCAGAGTAGTGCTAGCATTACTTCGGCAATATAAAATGCATGTAAATTTTGAAATGGGAGGAATGCTGTTTTTTTCCCAAGATATGTAAAATGCTTGGCACCATGCCACCACCATGCTTTCGTATAACAGCCATGTGCCATACCGCAGCAACATCCCCTCCTGTATTTGCATGTAAGGTGATACATATTCACCACATGTCTCACCAGGTCATAGCTATATCCTAGTTTCTTTCGATCAGTCACCGAGGGAAATCTATGCTAGCTTTCTAAAAGAATTTTTGAAATCTGAAAGTGGGTTCCGAACACTGAGGTCCAATGGATGATCCGAACATGCTTGCAAGTGCTGCAAGTGATCATAGAGCTACATCTCTTGCAGAGATGATGAGAAGACAACTCTTGCAGAGATGGCGAGAAGACAACAGGTGGAGTGGCGGTTTGACTACTATCTATGCCATGTCCATATATAACTATATCCCACAGGGACTAGCTTTTTACATGGTCATTCCTCGACTTGAATTGCTCTCTCCACCGGTTACTTCAGAAACCTGGTTCTCCTCTAGGGCTTTCGCTGCCTTTGAGTGAGACTCGCTTTTCCTTGGGCTCTTTCACTTCAATCGGGAATTCTCAATTATGGCCCTGATCTCTGTTGGGTTAAGCTCTAGCAGGATCGGAGTGAATAATACCCCAACCTCATTCCTCACAACAACCAAATTGGCTACCCATTCAGAATGTCGAGTAGGGGAAATTCTTTTGGGAACTCCTAGAACCCTTTTAGAGAGCTATGTAGATGCTTACTATTGGAAAATTATGATACTTTTTTAGAGCCAGTTGTGAAAGGAAGAAAAATCCAAGATCGGAAGAGCGTTGTTAAGTCGTATCCGTTGATAGAGGCAAAGAGCCATAAAGGCCATTTTAGCGTGCTTCTGCCTCACTTTCAACAAGATCATAAACTTGTTCTCTCTCTAATTTGACAGAGTGATTGTTCTCATCAATTGAAGTAGGTCGCTGCGTTTCAAAATCGATTTTTAATTCAAAAGTTGCTCACTTTGCATTTTCTTTCTACTATTTCAATGCTTGCAGCCAAGGAGGAATAGGAAATCTAGATTTTTCCATTTCTGTAGACAGATATTAGTATGAAGTGCAGCATGGTATCTGGTGCGTACAGATCTTTAGCTTTCCTTAATTCTTTAGGTGCTATAGCTCCTGCCTGTGTTATCCTTGTTTCCTTGGTTCCTTGCTTTGAAAGATGAGACCCAAATATCTTTTTAATGCATGATGAGAGCCAGGTATCCTTTCAAATATTGGAACTTCACAGGGTTGTGGTGGCTTGACACAGTGAAATATTGGAACTTGGAAATCAATAATTTTGACATCTGGCCTGCATGCAACATGACAGTGACATGCCTCTCTTTTTAATTTAATGTTAGTTTATTTAAATTTAATGTTACTTCGTTTATTATTAATTTCTTTTTTATTTCTATATCATTCACCAAAAGCAGTGGTTGAATCACTTGATCTTGCTTAGTAAGATCCTATTCCTAAATGGGATCTCGTACCAGGGTACTAAGTTTACCTATAAGCAGTGAATGATCCATACAATAAAGCTACCAGTCATAGCAGGGTTCTGGGTCAGCAGGGGCTGGGGCTGGGCTCCCGGGCTACTAGCTGGTAATTATTGTTTCAGTGAATGGCTTCTGCAAGAATCGATGCCAGTAAAAATATTCATCTTCTTCGACAACGACTTCTCTCTGCACTGTCTACGATCTACTGGTCTGAATAGGTTTGCCTCTATTCTTCTCCTCTGTCGTTTCCCTCAATTCTCGAACCTATTCCTCCCACTAGGCTTCCTTCAATGGAAGCCTGCAAGAGAACCTTTACTCTGATGCTAAGAAGCCAACTTTCCCAATTCCCAACTGCTCCCTTTATGTTAGACTCCATGAAAATATTTTTAATATTTTGAAGTGGTGAAGTTCAGACAAGATCATGCTAATTAGCTACCCTCATTCCTGCCAATAAGTTTTCTCTGGCCCCTCATGAATTTTCGAGTATCGCATAGTCCCTTAGGATGTTGCTCTTAGAAATCCTGAGAACCTATGGTACTCTCTAAACCACCCTTAACAAAACAATCCAACAAAGCGACTGCAAGGGGGCGAATGGTTAAAGCTCTTTATGCATGCCTGAGCAAACCCAACACATTTATTAAAAGAAATACAGAGGCTTTTTACACTATTTCATTTTCCTGTATTTTAGCTCTATTTGAAATGAAAATGGCTAATACCCCTGTTTCGTTCAGATTTTCATACTCCGAGTTTCCTATGGACGGTCGAGAGCTAATTCAGTTATAGGTATTCAGGATTCCCATAGATGCCTACAATGGCAATCTAGACAAGGCCTGGTTGTTTTCTCATGTTTTCTATTTGCCTCACATCGAGAGATATCCAAAGTTTTAACTTGCCTATTTCCAAATGTAAATTGGTAATGGAAGCATGTAGGTATTCGATACTCACATACTTCAACAAAAATTCCAAATATTTCCATGGTTTTCAAACATTTAACCTCCCTAAAGCTAGACATCTCACCGTCCAAGTGAGACTGCCTTAATGATTTTTTTGTGGGAAAAATTCAAATATTGTAGAGTTTGGCACATTGCTACCTTACTGTATAGCTTAAACATCATATCAGTATTCAATAAATGCATTGATGATCTAACAAATTAAGGTGGGCAACTCTATGTTTGATTATGGAGTTTCATTTGACTGCACTTTCTTGATTTATGTTGATCAATAAGATTGTTAGCAAGAAAACATAAACATATTTGTAATGCCTTGATTAGCTACTGTGCAATTTTCTTTCAATGGTAGCTATCCTTTCTATATATAAGTTATGGCTAATGGTCTACTTCCAATATAATTAAATTTGTCTTAATGTACTTAGTAATTTCTCCTACAATGTTTTTTAACAAAGCATATGTGTAACCATGGATTTTATGTTGATAAGTTCTCCTATCAACCCTCCAAATTTGGATTGGGACACCAGAAAGAGAATAGCTCTAGATGCAGCAAGAGAACTTGAATACTTACACGAGTGTATTGATCCTCCAGTGATTCATAGAGACTTCAAAAGCAGTAATATTCTCCTAGACATAAATTACCATGCTAAAGTCTTAGATTTTGGCTTGGCCAAACTTGGGTTTGATAAAGTAGGAGGCCATGCGTCTACTCGAGTTTTGGGAACACAGGGATATGTAGCACCGGAGTAAGTGAAGTATCATATTTCTTTACTACCTTTATCAATCAGATAAATGAATTTTGAATTCGGGAAAAGTATGTGCAGGACCTCATTTCTTAAGAAATGGTTATAATTACCTTTCCCTTCAAATTTTGTTGTTTATGCACTTATTACATGATAATTTGGATGTAAAATTCAATAAATTTTCTTCATTGGGTATGGTTCCAAAGAAAGGGGGTTCAGGATGTAGACAACCCCTCTAGTTCTTTAAACTTATTAGTTCTCAACCAGTCTATAGAGAAATTAATAGTTTTCCAGTTACTATCCTGAATTCTTGATTTGTTGGTGTCATTTGTTTGTAGATTAAACCATTGTAAATGGTCTTATATATATAAGCACTGACAATAATTCAAACCAAGGTAGAATCCTCCATAGGTGACAATCATTGGTTCTACTTTATTGAGACTATAATAAATTTCTGCTCAATGCACAACATGATGTACCCATTTATGCACAGAATTGCAATAATAATCAATGCACTCTGAACCAATAGATCTTGGTATAGAAAATTTGATGAGAAGACATAGACCCTATAACTATGACACTATTTATGCAATCTTAAACAAATTCATTTCCTGTCCATGATTTGTTGTCAGTCCTCGATGGTAATGAACTGGAAAATTTGATGAGAATGCATAGACCCTATTACTATGACACTATTTATGCAATCTTGAACAACTTCATTTCTTGTCCATGGTTTGTTGTCAGTCCTCGACGATAATGAACCCTTCAATTGCTACTTTTGAAGTTTATTTTGATATAGATGATACAGTTTTTTCCTCACCATGATTCCATGCTACTTCAAAGTTTATTTTGATATAGATGATACAGGGTTTTCCTCACCATGCTTGCAGACCAGGGTTTTCTCTCTGGAAACCAAACTAAAAATTATGTTTTCTCTCCAAAAAACAAACCAAACTAAAAACTTAAAATTATGTTTTCTCTCCAAAAACCAAACCAAACTAAAATCTTAAGAACTTGACTTTTCTATCATGCTCTTTTGCAAGGACTAGTTGCTCGACAACTCTCCTTGTTTATGTATGAATTTATTTATAAATAAACTTATTTATAAAAAATAATTTCTCGATTGGCTGGAACAACAAGAAAAATAATACCTACACCTATTAGTGTAATTAAACCTATAAATTATTTATATATAGACTCATTTATAAATGGGCTTATTTATAAATTTCAAATTGCATTGAGTGTAATTTTATTTAAACAACCAGTTAGCATTTTTTTGAAGATTTAAATTACAACTTTGGCAGTAACTAGAAGTCATTTTTCCATTATTATTTTCAAGATGAACTAGAAACATCTACCAACTAAAACGAGGATCCCTATTCTATTCGTTCCTCCGATATAATTTATAACATTAACAAAGCTATGGATAGTATCAGTGTTTTCATTTCTGCGAAAATCATAGAGATTTTGCAGATTAGAAAAGATGGTAGATGTTTAGAACTAGAACGAAAGAACATGGAAATAATAACCAAAAAAAAAAAAAACAACTAACACAATTAAACATATTCAATGAATGCAAAAAGAATAGAGATTTTCTAGATTGTTGTTTAAAACTATAACCAAAAAACATGAAAAAAAAACACACTAAAATAGATTAAATGAATCTCTTCGGCATTTATCAGTATATAAACCTAAAAGATTTACATGACAACAAAATTTTTAATATTGTAAATATAACCAGTTTGCAGGAAAAATAAATAAATTTTAATACTGGTATGGTTTTAAAAGTTAAATTACCATGTAGTAAAACGATTAAAATATACTATTGATTTTTACCGTCAACCATAAACAAATGATAGGATTAATATTTTCCATCGATATTTATACCTCAAAAATCAATACAATAATGTAATCACATTTAGGTAATCGGTATACCAAAACTAGGATTGGATATTTTCACACATCCTTTTAACTACATCCTTTTTACTATACAGCATTCATATGTATAACTAGTACACCGAAAGAGGACTGAAGATTTTCACACATCCTTTGTAACATACAGGACTAAAAAAAATATTCACTTATTACTTTAATTATTAACATTTCCAAATGTAATTCTCCAATTGCAAACTTGTTTAACTTAGATATAAGGTTTTCGACTTATATAACAACCCAAAACCTATTAAACTTAGTGAATTCGAAAACACCATATCCCATCTACCAACTAAGATATGGTTTGCATGCAACACATTTTTAATAAAAGCCTCATATTATGTTTTCTACCATGTGTCGTTGTCATGTAAAAACATATTAAAGTTGTGACAGTTGCGATATCTTCTTGGGATTGGGTTCAATATTTAATGGGCTAGCTACCCTTCCAACCGTCGTTTGATCCATTAAGATCAACGATGGAAAGCTCAACGGGAAAAATATCATAGTAAAACCCACTTACCTATCTGCTACCCTCATTTTTCACTTCTCCGGCATTTTTTTGGGCTACAAATTGTTAAGGGCTTTAGACCATAGACCTCATGCTCCCCTTCGTCATTTACAACATAATGGAACAATGCCTAAACCATTTTCTTCCTTGCGTTCGAACTGGGAACAGATCGATCCCTGCGGTCCAACTCATGCTAGAGTCAACTCCGCTCATCTCACTAGGGTTTTGGCTAGTTCACGCCCACACAGGTAACGATTTTGAGTTTGATTTCTTTTTATTTATGTATTCTTTCCACTGATTTTTTCTTCGCAACTAGACTATGAATTATTTTTACCTCTCTCATTTCTTTTGTCAAACTTCTACCCTTAGAGCTCGATGCTTGGCTTATATTGGGGAAGCTTCTTGGTTTCAGGTAACCATGGATATAGAGTTTTCATCTTCTATTTATTCTTGAATTGAATCCTCAGTTATATTCATTTTTCCTCCTCTCAAGTAATTGTGTTTCCTTGGTGTTGCAGGTACCCTGTGATCCGAAAGCGGGTTCTGTGTACATATCGTGAGCTTGAGCTTCCTTTGCTAACAATATCATAGCATTCTTCCAGGTATTCTATGTCAATTCCACTTCTCCACCTGAACTGATTCTCGGTGTGCTTAGAATGTCTTACTACTTGGCTTGGTTTCAAGTTTACATAGCTTGTTTAAAAATCTGTTTTCACTTCTAGATTAGGAAGGTCGTGCATGGCTTCCTTGTATTTTGCTGGGACCTTTACTGTATTTGTTGTTTTCTTCTAAACCAATGGTATTTATTTTGTGGGTTTTATTCCGAGCCAATCCTGTTCGTGTCATTTGATGCTCCCAGTCTCCGAATATGTATTTTACAGATTAAAAAATATGAAGCTGTAAGCATTTATTTTCATCTAGTTCGTGAATTCTCTACACAGTTTTCTCATTTGAACTATTGCAATATAATTTCGTTAGGATTTTTATACTGCTTATTTGTCTGTTGTCTCTTTATGGTAATTAATATTTTCACTGCTTATATTCAATAAAAGACATTTCATGTTAACTGTTTCGCTAGGTGACTACTGAGGCTTAGGCTAGTTCATTTATTTTTACTTCTATGTTGCATATCTTTTAATGACTCTTGTCTTGTTTTGTTTATGCTTAAATTTTTGAGGTATATCTAGGTACTATTTAATTCTTAACATGTTAAACCTTTATGTTTTCGTTTCATTTTACCACCACAGGGCCTTTTTCTCTATTCTTTGTTTTTGGTGACCGGACCACCTGCATTACTTGTTCGAGTATATTTTTTGGTAAGAGGAATGACATGTCCTGCGTTGAGGTTCCACCTCCTGTCTAGAACAAACATTTTGCTCCTAAATAGTTTTATAGACAAGGTTCTAAAAATTTAACTTTCTGCTTAAAGCTTAACTTTCGACTACATGTATGCAATAGCATTTTTGTCCCTTTTTCTGTTACTCTTGTTTTCTTGTTTTAAATAGAAATATATCCTTACAGTGTATTTTACTAAACAGTATGCTACTTCTGCAACAACTTAATTCATTTATCCCTGTGTTCCCTTAAGACACTTATTTCTTGTAATCCTTATTACCAAACTCAAATTTGTATTATTAAATTCATATGTAATTTACAGAACTATAATTAAATTACTAAAATCATTAATAATTCACAGAACCCTTTAACTCATAAATAATCATAAAACCTTTTAACTCATAAATAATCTAAGAACCCTTTACTTTTCAACATTTTTCCACCACAACATAGCTTCCAAAGAGGTTGGAAAAACACATACCAATATACATATACCATGATATTAATCCCTGTATAATTTACGAAAAAGAATGAATAGTTACTTATCTGAATATGAAAACTTCTGATGATGTCCACGTAACTGTAAAGAGAGGTGATTACTTCCTTCTCCTTCCCCCGTGCTCCACACCTGAGAGGTATAGGTTGACACTGTTTTCTATTGTGACCTCAGGACCCCAAGTCCAATCAGTACCAGAAATTATCAAGAACACTGATTGGTTTCCATTTCTCTCTACCAGCGCACGAAATTCCTCACTCTCTCCTTAGTTTATGAACAAAACCCTTATTCCCCACTCGGATATGCTTTTATCATCAAAGGAGTAGGTAACTATTCAAACTGTCAAACCACCTCTCAATTATTGGAATACTTTTACCAGCAACCTTTTTACTTCTCATGGAAGTACTTTTCCATAACCAATTTTTATTTTTCATAACAACAAAAAAAATAAACATTTCAAGAAAACAATAAATCTTTCAGTATTTTCATTAAAATAATACCTAAAATGTCATATTACTAGTTAACAACTAGTTAATACGAAATTCAACTGTCACAACTTCCCCCTGGAAGTAACACCCACCTCGGTGTTTCACTCCACCTCAAGATATAGCTCTGGCTAAGCCTCACGTACAAATCCCTCATCTTCCCAAGTAGCCTCCTCTAGGCCGAAGTGCTTCCATTACACTTTAACCTGGGTGATAACTCATTTCCGGAGCATGATTTCTCTCTGGTCAAGTATACGTTGCGTCTTTACTAGAAACTCGTCGTCTAGTTCTACCTGCAAACAACAAAGTTTTCTATCAAATTCACATAAATTTTTATGTTTCAAGTTAGGATTTTTCTAATTCTATCCTACCTGAATGTTCTACCAATGGATTACATGTTTATGATCATTTACACATCACTTTAGCAGGGACACATGAAACACATTGTGCACTACAATGTGGCTAGGTAAAGCCAACCGATATGCCACAGGCCCCACCCTTTCTAATATCTAGATAAGTCTACATAACTTGGGAGCCAACTTGACACAAGAGGCCCATATCAAAGTACTCTTCTTTCATTTGATCTGCACATACACATGATCACCCACCTCGAAATCACGATAAGTCCTTTTCTTATCTGCATATATCTTCTGAAAATCTTGAGCAACTCTTAGTTTTTTCCTAATCTTCCTTACTTCTGATTCCATCTCAAACAAAACTTTTAGTCGAAGCATTAACTTAGTTTCGGGGCTACTCAAATTAATGGGAGTGCGACATTTCCACCCATATAGAGCTTCGAAAGGACTCATTTTACGATATTTTTGGTAACCATTGTTGTATGAAAATTCAAGTAAGTGTAAATATTCTTCCCATTTTGTTGGCTACTGCGTCACGTTCATGCGCAACATGTCTTCCAAAACTTGATTTACCCGCTCTATTTGACCATCTATCTAGGGATGATAAGAAGTGTTGAAATTTATTTGGGTCCCCAAACCTATAAACAAAGTTTTCCAGAATGTTGAAGTAAACTTCATGTCTCTGTCTGAAATAAAAGTCTTTGCCATTCCATGCAGTCTGAAGATTTCTTTCATAAAAATATATGTTATCTTTACATTCTTGTAAGTAGACTGTACTAGTATAAAATGTGCAGACTTACTCAACCTTTCGATAACCACCATAATAGAGTCATTGTTCCTCTTTGATCGTGGCAAACCCGCAATGAAGTCTAGGGATATGACCTCCCATCTCCATTCAGGTACTCGTATGGGTTGCAAAAATCCAGCCGTATGTCGATGCTCCACCTTGACCTGTTGACACTCCAGACATTTGTTTAAGTATTCAGCAATGTTTCTTCACATACAAGGCTAGAAATATATTTTTCTAATTGTCGTTAACAATTTTTGCTATCCTTGATGTCCTACATAATTAATTCGATGATATTGATTCATGATTAGCTCCTTTATATCCACACGGTTTGCTATACATATCTTTTCTCTAAAGTTTAGAATTTGTTCTTTACTAACTCCATATTAAGAAGTGTTTCCTTTCTTTCTGGCCTCTTCCATTTGTTTCCATAGGAATTGGTATTCGGGATCCTTCTGTGACTCCTCTTTCACTTGATCTAAAAGTTTGCATTCAAGCTAGTTATAGCTAATATCATAAACACAATGCAGTTTCCTATTTGAGGTGTCTTCCACGCAGTTTTCCTTACCCTTCACGTGCTGAATATCCATATCAAACTCACATAGGAAGGCATTCCATATTGCTAAGCGGGATTTTAAATCATCTTTTTTGAAGTAACTAGTCAAGCTACTATGATCAATATTTAATACAAAATTCTTTCCTAGTAGGTAGTTTCTCCATACTCAGAGTGCATGTACCACTGATGTTAACTTCAGATCATAGGCTGAATATCTTTTCTCATGATTTTTTAAATTTCTTGACTCATAAACCACTACCTTTCCTTCCTGAGATAAAACGGCCCCAGGTCCCTCCTTACAAGAGTCTGTACAAAACTCAAATTCTTTGTTGGGGTCAGCTACCCTCAACACTGGTATAGTGGTCAACAGATGCTTTAACCTTTCGATGCTATTTTGGCACTCATTATTCCACTTAAAAACAATTCCTTTTCTTTGCAAAGAGGTGATTGGAAAGGAAATTTTGGAGAACCCTTCAATAAATCTTTGATAGTACCCATCCAATCCCAAAAAGGATCAAATATCTGCCTCTTTTTTGGGAACTTTTCATTCCATGATTGTCTTAATTTTCTCTCGATCAGTAGCTATCCCCTATGTTGAAATAACATGTCCTAACTATTGGATTTATGCTTCGAAGAAAAAACATTTGCTAAACTTAACGTACACCTGGTGTTTTCTTAACATTTCCAATACTATTCTTAGGTGATCCTTATTTTCTTCCTGATTATTGGAATGGATTAAAATATCATCAATAAATATTATTACAAAGTTATCTAGGAAGGGGTGACATATTCCATGCATTAACCTCATCAATGTTGTTGTTGCATTTGTTAACCCAAAGGGTAGTACCAAAAAATCATAATGCCCGTACCTAGTATGGAAAGCAGTCTTATAAATATATTCATCCTTAATGCGATCTGTTTGTATCTAGACATTAAGTCTATTTTTGAGAATATTGTGGCCCCCATCACCTGGTCAAATTGGTCATCAATACGAGTTAAAGGATATATAATTTTTACTGTTAATTTATTGAGGTGTTTATAATCCATGCATATCCACATGGTTCCGTCTTTCTTCTTTATGAATAACACTGGTGCTCCCTAAGGAGATACACTCAGACGAATGTATCCTTTCTCCAGCAGCTCTTGCAACTGCATTTTTAATTCAGTTAGTTCTCAAACACTCATTCTGTAAGGATCCCTTGATATTGGTGATTCCCCTAGCATTAACTCAATGGTGAAATCAATATCTCTTCTTGGGGGTAATCCGGGTATGCTTTCAAGAAATACATCCATAAAGTCTTGTACCACTGGTATGTTCTCCATCATAGGGAACTTCTCCTTAAAACTTGCATATACCACCTAGATAGAATAAATATGACATCCCTTCTTCATACACTCATTCATTTGAGATGTTGTAATAGGGCATAGCCATAATGGTTTCTTTATTCCTTAAATATCTTTGTGTGTTCCATCCTGCATTCTTTATTATATAATCTTTTCCTTATAGTCCACCAAATTCCAATGTTTCTCTAGCCAATATATAGCCAGAAAAACATCATAGGACCCTAATGGGAGTATATTTAGGTCCACGTTAAACTTTTGGTATACAATTTCCAATGTGAAGTTTGGAATTTTTGCACTTACTTTTCTTTTAGCTCCTATGGCTAGCTATACCAGCCAAGTATTTTGAATTTATAACCTTTTAATTTACATACTTCTATTATTTGGGGGTTTACATAACTTAAACTTGCACCTGGGTCAACCAAACTAGAAACATATTGAGATAGTAACTTACCTTCCAACTCTATCATCGTTGGCTCACAATCTGTCTGATGATATTCCAACGCTGCATTGATTTGAGGTATGTTTCGAGCCACATCTCCCACTGTAGAAGCTTCCTACAAGTTAGCAATTGTTTCAATTCTCCCTCGCTGTGGGAAATTTTTATAATAATGTGCCTTACCACACCCCCAACACTACAGGGGTGGTTTGGATACTTGTCCTTGCTCAGGTTTGCTAGAAGCCTCTGTAGGCCTCTCTTCAGTAGGCCATCAAGTTCTTTGATGATTTCTGCCAATTTTTTTTCTTATTGAACTTCGTGTAGAGTTTTTAAAATTTTTAGTTCTAGCACCCTTGAAGTTTGAATTATTTTTTTGTCCTTTTCTTGGCTGCCAACTTTTTCTCATTTCCCCATTTTCCTTGGATTGCTGGTAGCACATTCTTGCTTTCCAAATTGCTTCGTCCATGTTTCTAGGATTTATGAATTCAATTTGTTCCTTCTTGTGGTTTGGCAGACTACTTAGGAGGGTTGAATAAAAGTGTCTTAATAAGGAGGTGAACTTGGTAATATAATTTTCCATTGTCATCTAACCTAGCTTCAAGTCATGAAATTCTCTGGATTTTTCTTCATAAAAACGTTCTGTCATACTTATCTTTAAAGTATTGTTGGAATGAATCCCATGTAACATATTGATCTTCAATGTTGTGAAAATTATTTACCTCCTCTCATCATAGGGTAGCTTTTTCTCTTAACTGGTAAATGATCAATCTTGCTTTAAGGTTTCTTCCGTAGTCGTACACTTGGAAGTACTTATTCATATTTATCAACCAAGATTTTTCCTGATCCGAATGGAAAATGGCATCCACCCATAGTATTCATCCACCCATGTTACCCATCCACCCATGGAATTTAACCATGGTATTGTAAATGAAACCGACCCATGGTATTGTAAATGGTATCCACCCATGGTCTAGACCCATGGTATCCACCTATGTTATCTACCCATGGTATTTTAACTTAGTAAAATGCTATAAATAACAAGCCTGACTTGGTAAAAGGACAGATTTTTCCACCACAATGTAGCTTCTACAATTATTCTCTGTTTTAATAAAACAAGTTTCTTTGTGGTTTTATTTTCTTTGTGTTCTCTGCTTTTTTCTGGCATTCTAATTTTGCAGATCTTGTCAGATCCATTTCAATTTTTTAGTTACTGGGGGTCTCCCCTCAAGATCTGGATCAGTGGTATCAGATTCAGGTTACACCTCCATACGAATGAGGGTTTGAAACATATTTTAGTTTCAATGTTTTGCAACAATCTTTAGCAAACTCGATGAATTTTGTTTTGGGCGGCGTGTTTGCAGATTGGATCTGAAATTTTTGGAGAAAATTTTACAAAAAAAAAAAAGGGAAGATCTGGATTCCTTGTGAGAAAATACTCAAATTCAAAAAATAAATCGGCCGAATTGGACATCAGATGAGGGAGATATCACTTATTCAAAATCAGCAATGTTGTAGCAATTTTTCCGACGATAATTCATGGATGGCGGATCTCCTATAATTTATTGGAGTTTTCAATGTGAAATTTTAGATAAATGGTTACATATTGGTGCTTCCCTTTAAAAATCACCTGATTTCAAAAAAACAATCGGTCGAATCGAAGTCCAGATGATGGATTTGTCGCTGATTTAAAATCAGCTATTTTTTTCAGAAATTTTGTGATGGCAGGATAGTTCCAGCGCAAGTCAGAGAATCCTGGGTCTCTAGATATTGGTTTCAAATACATGGGAAAATGAAAAATGATCATTACATTTCCAAAAAAATATTATAATAAATATTTTGTGTTATATTGACCGATTTATGCTCATTTTAAATTTGGAACGCAATTTGGAGTGGGTTCCCTTTGGAGACGTGCCCTCCCACATCGCTTTAGTAGGCACCTGCTTCACATTCATCAGTTTCAGGATAGCAGCATTCGACTTGGGTTATTTCGAGACATGCCCTACCACCCCAAGATATGTATGCACCTGCTACTTCATCAACAATCAGCATCACTATTATGGGTCAATTGCACAAAATCCTTCTCATCGAAGTCCATTTGCTAGGCCGCACACTGTTAATAACACAGTTGGTCACAAGAATTACAACGTATATCTATCCTCGGATCTTCATTTGTCATGGTTTTGGTTCATCCAAAAACCCACACTTCATCGAAGCCCATTTTCTAGGCCGCACACTGTCAATATCACAGTTGGTCACAAACATTAGAGGGTATCTCTATCCACGGATCTTCATTCATCATGGTTAAGGGTTAGCTACACAAAACCGTTATCTTCAGCGACTCTTCAAATTCAGCAAGGGCTTCTCAGGAGGGAACTTCATGCAATGGGGGCCATTGCTTCTTAAGGAGGGAGGAATGATCCAAATGGAAAATGGCATCCACCCATGGTATTCATCCACCCATGTTATCCATCCACACATGGAATTTACCCATGGTATTGTAAATGGAACCGACCCATGGTATTCATCCACACATGGAATTTACGCATGGTATTGTAGGTGATATTGACCCATGGTATCGACCTATGATATCTACCCATGGTATTGTAACTCAGAAAAATGCTATAAATAACAAGCCTCACTTGGTAAAAGGACAAATTTGTCCACCATAATGTAGCTTCTACAATTATTCTCTATTTTAATAAAACAAGTTTCTTTGTGGTTTTATTTGCTTTGTGTTCTCTCTTCTTTTTTGACATTCTAATTTTGCAGATCTTGTTAGATCCATTTCAAATTTTTAGATCTTGAGGGTCTCGCCCCAAGATCTGGATCATTGCTACCTCTTTAGCTTCTCCATCGAATTTAGGTGGTTTATCTTTCGAAACTCAACTTGAATCTCCACTTTTTGCTTCTTAATTTCCTACCGATCTAACACATTACCAGACTTTGCTTCATTATAGTTCATGATTTTGTTGTTTCGTTATGAAGGGTTCCTACCCATTTTGTCTCTGGTTCGGTCCTTGGTTTGTCATTCATTTTCTTCTTGCATACCCCTATCAGGACTGGGTTGTAATAGCCCTTGATTCTTCTTGTCAGAAAGGCTCTTAAGTATCATTTCTAGCTCCTGCATCAAAGGTTCATTTTCACTTCTCACACAGACCATCTCCTCGTGCAAATTCTGCATAGTACTTAGTAGTATGCTGGTCTAGTATTATTGTTCCTCCAATTGTCTACTAGTCTCCTGGTGTTGATCTACGCTCAACTGAATCCACATCTCAGGATTCATTTCTCGTTGTGCTTGGGGTGTAGGTTCTCTAGTAATTTGAGGTGTTTTTTGTGTCAATCTCGTTCTCATTTTTTCCTCTTCAATACTACTTCATTCATGTGCATCAATATACACACATTTTAAAATCATTAGGTGACCCCTAGGGTCCTAGAGTGTGAACTTGGCTCTGATACCACTTGTAACATACATGATTAAAAAATAAAATTACTTATTACCTTAATTATTAACATTTCCAAATTCAATTCTCCAATTTCAAAATTGTTTACCTTAGATATAAGGTTTTCAACTTATATAATAATCCAACACCCATTAAACTTAGTAAATTCAAAAACACCATATCCCATCTACCGACTAAGCAATGGTTTGCACGCAACACATTTTTAATAAATGCCTCGTATTATATTTTGTACCATGTTTGTTGTCATGTACTGGCATATTAAATTTTTGATAGTTGTGAGATATGCTTGGGATTGGGTTTAAGATTTAATGGTCCACCTGCCCCTTCAACTGTCGTCTGATCCATTAAGATCAACGGTGGAAAGCTCGACAGGAAAAATATCATAGTAAAACCCACTTACCTATCTGCTACCCTCATTTTGCACTGCTCTGGAATTTGTTTGGGCTACATCTTGTTAAGGGCTTTAGACCATAGACCTGATGCTCCCCTCCATCACTTAAAAAGGAACAAAAGAATGCCTAAACCAATTTTTCCCTTGGGTTTGATTTGGGAATGGACAGATCCCTGTTGTCCAACTCATGCTAGAGTCGACTGCGCTCATCTCACTGGGGTGTTGGCAGGTTATCACCCACACGGGTAATGATTCCGAGTTTGATTTCTCTTTATTTATGTATTTTTTCCATTGATTTTTTTATAGCTAGACTATGAAGTCTTTTTACCTCTCTCATTCATTTTTCTGGACTTCCACCCTTACAGCTCAGTGCTTGGCTTATCTTGGGGAATATTTTCGGTTTTAGGTAACCATGGTTGTAGATTTTTCATCTTCTGTTTATGCTTGACTTGAATCCTCAATTATGTTCGTTGTGCCTCCTCTTGAGTAATTTTTTTTCAATGGTGTTGCAGGTACCTCTCATCCAGAAGCAGGTTTTCTCTACATATGGTGAGCTTGAGCTTTCTTTTATAACAATATAATACCATTCTTCCAGGTATTCTATGTCAACTCCACTTGTACACCCAAACTGCTTCTCAATGTGATTAGATTTTTTTACTACTTGGCTTGGTTTCAAGTTTACAGAGCATGTTTAAAGCTCGATGTTCACTTCTAGACTAGGAAGTTCATGGAAGGCTTCCTTGCATTTTGCGGGGAGCTTTACTGTATTTTTTGTTTTCTTATGAACCAATGGTATTTATTTTGTGGGTTTTCTTCCAAGCCAATCCTGTTGGTCTCGATCGATGCTCCTAGTGTTCGAATATGTATTTTTTATATTAATAATTATGAAGCTGTAAGCACTTATTTTCATTCACTTCATGGGCTGTCTCTACAGTTTTATCATTTGAACTATTGCAATATAATTTCGTCAGGATGTTTATACGTCTTATTTGTCTGTGGTATATTTATGTTTATTAATATGCTCACTGCTTATATTCAGTAAAAGATATTCATGTTAACTATTTCGTTGTGTGACTACTGAGCTTGTGGCCAGTTCGTTTATTTTTGTTTCTATGCTGCATATATTTTAATGACTCTTGTCTTAAACCTTTATCTTTGCATTTTAATTTACCACAGTAGGGATTTTTTTCTCTATTCTTCATTTTTGGTGACCGGACCACGTGCATTACTTGTCTAAGCATAGCTTTTGGTAGTAGGAATGACATGTTCTAGGTTGAGGTTCCACCTCATGTCCATAACAGATAGTTCGCTCCTAAACCATTTTTATAGAGAAGGTTCTACAAATTTGACTTTGTACTTAAAACTTAACTGTAGACTACATGTATGTAATAACATTTTTGTCCCTTTTTTTGGTGCTCTTGTTTTCTTGTTTTAAATAGAAATATATCCTTATAGTGTAGTTTACTAAACAATATGTTACTTCTGCAGAAACTTAATTCAATTATCCTCGTGTTCCCTTAAGACATTTGTTTCTTGCAATCCTTATTACCAAACTCATATTCATATTGTTAAATTCATATGTAATTTACAAAACTATAATTAAATTACTAAAATCATAAATAATTCATAGAACCCTTTAACTCGTAAATAATCACACAACATTTTAATTCATAAATAATCTCAGGACCCTTTACTTTTCAACATTTTTCCACCACAGCATAGTCTTCCAAGAGGCTAGAAAAACCCATACGAGTATATATATATATATATATATATATATATATATATATATATATACCGTAATATTAATCCCTGTATAATTTACCAAAAAAATGAAGAATTAATTATAGAATATGAAAACTGCTGATGATGTCCACCCAACCATCAAGAGAGGTGTTTACTTTCTTCTCTTTCCCCCCTACTCCACATCTAAGAGGCAGAGGTGTTTACTTCCTTCTCTTTCCCCCTTGCTCCACATCTAAAAGGTACAGGTTGACAGTGTTTTTTGCTGTGACTTCAAGACCCCAAGTCGAGTCAGTAGCAGGAATTCTCAAGAATGATGAGCAGTTTCCAGTGATATCTACCAGCTCAAGAAATTCCTCACTCTCTCCTTAGTTTACGAACAGAAACTCTATTCCTCACTAAGATATTCATTTTATCTTCATAAGAGAAGGTAACTGTTCAAACTGTCCAACCACCTCTCAGTTTTTGGAATACTTTTTCCAATCAACATTTTTACTTTCTATGGAACTACTTTCCCATAAACAATTTTTATTTTTCATAACAACAAAAAACAATTCCCAGAGAACAATAAATGTTCTAGTCTTTTCTTTAAAATAATAACTAAAATGTCATATTACTAGTTAACAACTACTTAATATCAAATTCAGCTGTCACATCTTTATCCTTTTCCATAGATAACATTGATTTCACATCCTTATCGTTTTCCATAGGTAACATTGATTTTCACACGTCCTTTTCTATAATAAACATTCATCTACATTCCTCTTTAGACAATAATGGAGAGTTTATTGATTTCTCTCTTCATGGTCAGATTCCAGTAAAATCTCTCTTCATTGTCATATTCATCTCTTAATCATAGTTCTATGATATTTGCAAAGTATACCATTGACATAAATTCAAGATTAGGTAATATAGTCATAGTCTAAAAAAACCCACAGAATAATCGAGAAATTCCAGTAACATTATGAAAAATTCTTTTAAAGATTTTTGAAAATCTAGGTTATAATAGTTAAACTTGAGTATTTTGGGTGCCCTAAAAATCTTTAATGGCTCTAAAGTCCATTTCCACCATCAAAAAAGAAATTCAAATACTCTAATTACCAGATTTTTTGACAAAAGAGTTACCCAAGAAAAAATATTCTATTGCATCCGTAAACAACTCTGATAATAAATACATGAAAACAAAAACTGAAATTTGTGAGCCTATCCTTATCCTTATCATCATGCAGTATTTATATGTATATCTAGCAAATTAATATGCAGAGATGTATTCACCCGCGAAAATTGTGGACTTTATTTAAAAATTGCATCGTAATAGAAGGAAAGCAAAGCAGGATTTAGAGTTGTGGTTATGGTTGCGTGGCTACAACACAACACAAATCCGGGCATAAATAGCAGCAGCCAGGTTCAGAACATTTTGTATTTAGACATCCAACACATATGTACTGTGTATCCTCGGACCTGATCTTCTCCTGCAACTTCGTAGGCTTGAGCATCGGCTGACTTTCACCTGCAGTATCGATATCATTACATTCATCTTTCAGATATTGATGAGCTACTAGTAAATTGTACTATAATAATTACCAAATACAGGATACCTCATTCTGGACTTCTGCTGCTAGAGAGAATACTAGTGTAAAAGTTTTAAAGTTTTAAGAATGGTTCCATATAAACTAACGATTTTTGTCACTAATAATATTTAGTGGATCGATATAAATTAAATAGTGAGTAAATGTTGATAATAATTAAAACTTGTTTTTTTAACATTCACACATATTGCATTAATAAAAATTAGATTTGTTTTTCTAATTAAATAAATTATAATTTGTTCTAAGTACTTTTTAAGCGTTATTTTTGGTAATTTTTTGTTTTTTTAATTTATTTTTCAAAATTAATTATGAATTTATACAAATTATAAGTTTGACAAGTGATTTGTTCACAATCAATATGACTAAAAGATTTTTGATGTTTATATGTAATAAAAAAAACTACTTTAAATATATATATGTAATAAAAAAAACCTTCTTTAAATATTGGAAATCAAAATTTTACAAGATTCCAGTTAAAAATTTATTGGAAACTCCAAAATAGTACACTTAAAAACTACTCTAAAATTTTGATAAGTGATCTTTTCACAATCAATGTTCCCCAAAAATTTCTGATGATTTTGAATGCATATATGCAATCAAAAAGCCACTTTAAATAACTCAAATAAAAAGTTTACAAGATTTCAGCCAAAAAATCACACTTAAAAACTACTCTGAATTTTATAACATATTACATTAAAATAATTAAATTGATTTTTGTAATTAACTAGATTATAACTTTATTTTAAATTATTAGTCAACTCTAAACTCTAACTCTAAATTCAAATACATTGAAAATTATGTGAGAAATAGGAAGATCCAATGTCTTGGAAGGCTGTTCTTGACACCTTGTACCTTTGCATATATTACATTTCAAAGGGTCCATTGCATTCTCGGAGCTGTTCTTCTCTTGTGACTTCTTAGGCTCGAGAATCGGGTGATCTCCTTCACCTGCAGTATCAATATCAATACATTCATCTTTTAGATATTGGTGATCGATCAGTTAATTGTTCTACAATAATTTTAAAATTACCTGTTATATTATTCTGGATTTCTGCTGCGCGAGAGGCCATCAGTGTAGATGCTATACACATTACAAAGAGAGTTATAATCAGAGAAGAAGAAGCCATTTTCAATCCCATAACACAACTCTGTTGTTCATTTTTTTCTTATAATATTTAATGCTTATGCATGTGGATTTAATCATTTTTCAAATGGACCGACTTAACAATTTCACAATGCTTTATCAGATTTTTTCTTCGAGTGAAAGGAATATTTCCAGTTTTATAGTAAATGTGTTTATAATTTTATTAATCTAGACTCACACTAAATATGCTCAGTTTTTTGTCTTTTGTTTTTTGTTTTTTTGTTTTTTAAATAAGACTAATTTTGATAAAAAAGAGCCCTTCTAATTAATCACATTATTATATTAGCCGGTTCTAAACCAAATTTATAGCAAAAGTGTCTATAAGTTTATTAATCTAGACTCACATTTAATATGTTCAGTTTTTTGTTTTTTGTTTTTTAAATAAGACTAATTTTGATAAAAATAAAAATAAAGTCTTTCGAATTAATAACATTATTACATTAGCTGATTCTAAACCAAATTTTAAAAGTGTGATTAATCTAAAAGACATTTTTATTTACATTTTGAATTACAAAAATCTTAGATCAAAAACTAACTTTATTAAAAATATATATAGAACAAGCTAAACTTACAATCAAGATAAACTAGAAAACCAAAATACTAAAAATGATATCGCAACTTCAATCTCTTTAAATATATATTAACAATTTAAACTCAATTTAATTTGTAGGAAATTCTAAAAGTAACGTTCGTAAAACCGTTTTTGTTTCTAGGGAATCCTAAGGATAACGTTGCTAAAACTGTTTTTTATAAAAGAATGGAAATAAAATTACTAAATTAAAAAGAATGAAAATAGGAATGTTTCCAATTTTATAAAAGAATTGAAATAATTTATATTAAACTAAAAATGAGTTATGTATAATTAAGGATTTTGCTAGTATTAATAAATCAATTAGTATAATTATAGATATAATGCTTTATATTTTGTGTATAATTTTTTTGGGATTATTTATTATTGAACCAATTTATCTTTTTATGAACTAATCTCCAATTTATCTCT
Source organism: Pinus albicaulis (assembly GCA_034641835.2). Taxonomy (NCBI): domain Eukaryota; kingdom Viridiplantae; phylum Streptophyta; class Pinopsida; order Pinales; family Pinaceae; genus Pinus; species Pinus albicaulis. The sequence goes on from JAXQQM020061326.1 coordinate 43,553, forward strand.
TTGATGAACCAAAATAGATTGGTTCGAAAAATCCACTTAGTCAATAATATATCAATATAAATAAAATAGTTAGAGTAAATGTTAGGAGTAGTTAGACATTTATTTCAATATACATCAACATTATATATTTTTTAATTAATTAAATCATAATTACATCAATATTATATATTTTTTAATTAATTAAATCATAATTTTATTTTAAATGATTAATAATATTAATTTAAACAAAATAATATATGAATACAATATAAATATGTTGAAAAAAATTATATAATAAGATTTTTAATAAAAAAATATTTTGTCTTAATTTCTTATTAAGATTTTTAATTTAATTATATGATATATTTTTATATAATTGTTTTAATATTAAATAAAAAATAACTATTTTAAAATAATTTTAAATTTTTTATTTGTCATTAAACTATTACAAATATTCTCTATAGAAATTAAATCTATATATACACCTAATTATATTAATAATTATAATAAACTTTTAAAATTTCAAAATCAACACATATATATAATAGTCACATAATTGACGTATTAAGAGACGTGAGCATTTTCAAATAACATGGAGCAAGCGAAACAAAAATTACTTGACAAAATTACTCATAACACCCCACTAATATAAAAGTTGACAGAACTATAGAGTAGATTTATTCGCCTCTGTAGTTCGGTGCTATTCCGTTCGAAATATTCAATTGACATAGATTCCATTTTCGACTTACGCATCGAAGTTATGGAAGTTACACATCCTTTTTCAATTCCGAAACGACGTTTTGGGAATTATAGTATCGTATGGTTTTATTTTGATTGCGGAGTTTGAAATATTATAAACAAAATTTAAATCAATTATTTAACTTTATTTACTGCATTAAATTTCCCAAATATTGTAAAGAAAAATTATTCAAACTTATCCCGCATCCTTTTATAATGCATGCCTTCAAAAGAATCAAAAAGTTCATAGTATACATAGAGCAAAAAATACGATGGAGGTGACTAGGGTACATCTGAGGATTTCGTAGAAGCTGCCAGAGCTGTTCCGTGGCATTTCCTCTGGTTTCGAGGCCTCCTTCCAGACGTACGTGTTGCAATGAAACTGTTTTCAGAATGGGGTTTACCCTTGGCCGCGGATCGGGCTCTTTTCAACGATTTTTGGAGGCTAGGGTTTCTCAGGGTAAGCAGGGTTTGCGGTTTGTTGCAGTTTTCCTTAAGAGGTTTTGTCGTCGATCAAAATGGGCTTTGAAAGCATCTCTGTTGAGCTAGAACCTTCGCCGAAGGACCTACTTACCTACTGGGGTTTGTAAATCTTGGAGAATAATATCGAACAATACTTTCCAAATCGGTTTTCGATTGATTTGGATGCTGAAGCAGCTTTGGGAGGTTCATCGCAAGGTTTTGGCCCTGCTAGTGATAACATTATCGCTTCCCAGAGTGGGCTCTACTACCGTAGCCAGCACTTTCCGAGCAGTAGTTGTCCGCAGAATTCTGAAGATCTTTTTAAGGCAGCCCTTAACCTTGATCGGATCCTGCCGTGCTCAGCTCCTCAAGGTAATTTATTTCCTTTTGCTGGTTCAGGTGGTTTAGAAGATGTGGTAGGGAGTAGAGGGCTTCAGTTCCCGCAGGGCTCATTTTTGCCTAGGGTCGACATTACCACAGGTTTTTCCTCGTTTGGGAGACCTTCTCAGGAGATCTCGAGGGGGCTTCTCTTGCCTAGGGTTGAGAATGGCCCTACAAAGGCAGTTTCTAAAGGGGTGGTGGCGGATCAAGTGCTTTTAAAGAAAAATGAAGGAGGGCTGGCCGAATTGGTAAAGGATGGGGGTCTAGGTCTTGGCATCCTGTCAAGGGTTTCTTCAAACGAGGTAGTTGAACTTCTCCCAAATTCTTTTGCCTCTGAAAATCAAGGTGTTGTGCCGCGACGTGAAGTTGTTTCAGGGGTTGGTGCCCTGTAGAATTCAAGTAATGATATTGCGCCTCCGAGATCCATCGAAGCACTGAGGCAAATTCTACTTGAGACATTAAGAGCTGAGGTTCCTCAAGTCAATCCGGTAGCAGAGGAGGAGGGTGTCAAGAAAGCTGTGGGAACGAAGCGGAAGAAAGCCAAATACATTAAATCCAAAGAAGATCGCCCGAAATGTCTGCTAGGTGTGGATATTAGCATTGAGAATGTTGTGGATCTATCTGAAATCATGATTGTTGGCAGAGTAAGGGGCCAAAAATACTCGGCAGACTACATAGCGGAATGGGCTCAAACTATGTGGAAAGATTCCCATGGTATGCTTGTTGATATCTCTATTCTGGCGCGTGGATGGTTTAGTATTACTTTTGAAAGAAAAGACCAAGTGGACCGAGTCCTTGAGAGGAACTGGTTCTTTGGTAAGAGACCCATTCCCTTTAGAATATGGACACCCCTCTTTGATGCTCAGAAGGAAAAAATGGCTGATTTGCCGGTATGGGTTAAGTTGCCCGACCTTCCTTTGCAATTCTGGACTGATTCGGTCTTTGTTTCTGTCGGAAATACCCTGGGCACTTTTCTTGAAGCTGATAAATCCTACCTGCAAACAAGGGATAAGAGTGTGGCCCATATACTAGTGAGCTTAAATCCAAGAGAAGGTCTTGCTGACGTAATGACGCTACACTCTAAGGATATGGAGTTTTTGCAGATGTTAGATTATTAGCACCTTCCTTTTCAGTGCAACAGGTGTCATAAGACTGGTCACTTGGAAAGAGATTTCCCTCTCAGTCACCAGCGTAAACGCAGACAGAGAAAGAAGAATAGGAAGGAGAAAGCTTCAGTTTCAGTTCAGGATGCGGGTCTTAAGGAAGCCGAGACAAGCCCCTCGGCTCAGGAGCTTCCCTCTTCCCCTGTGGCGAATGTGGTTCGGGGCCCTGAGGTTGTTGCTGGCCCTTCCTCCCTTCCCATCGAGGATTTGGCAGAATCCCTGGTTCCCCTTCAAGCTGCTAAACTCGTCGGGGCGACTCAGGCGGGTATGTCCTCCTCCTCTCCTCTCTTGCTTCAGTCCTCTTCTTGTCTTTCTTTTGTTGTTTGTTCTGAGCCTAGTCCTTCCAGGCAGCTCTTGAGTGATCTTTCTGCCTTAAACCTTTCCTTACCCCCTCTGGATAGTGTAATTTTATCCGCTCCTGAAGTCACTGGACCTCCTTCCTCTTCTGTTATGATTAACCCTTCGCCCCCCTACTCTCGGCCTACTGTTTCTGAACCTCTCCCTTATAACCTTAGACCTCTGGCTGATAGGAGAGGGACTGGCCTGGTTGTGGGAGGCCTAGCCTCAAACCCTGTAGTAATTGGGGCCAGAAAGATAAGAGGTCAGAAATCTGGCCTCTCCATAGCCCAATCGAAAGCAGTCGTGGATATAGCTGATGGTAAACAGACGTCTCTCATTGGGGTGCTTAGAGCAGAGCAGCCACCCCCAGAAGATGTGCCATGATTGTTCTTTCTTTTAATTGCAGAGGCTTAGCTAGCCAGCCTAAAAAGCTAGCCTTCAAAGATCTTGTGTGTTCTCAGAATCCAGACATTATTTTGCTACAAGAAACTCTGGGCAAAGGGGAGGAGGTTGTTAGTATCATTTCTAAATTGCTGCCTGGTTGGTCCTTTTATGCCCTCGATGCTGTTGGGAGATTTGGGGGTGTTTCTGGATTCAATCCTAAGAAGTTGAATTATGTTTCTTCTTGGGGGTCTTCATGTTTGTTAGCCTTGGAAATTTTCTCCAGTGAGCTCAACCTTTCCCTGCTCTCCTTAAATATTTACGGTCCTTGTGTGGAAAGGGAGCATTTTTGGTTTTCTGTCTTTTGCTCCTCTTGGATAGGCCACCCAAATTTAATTATTGGAGGAGACCTGAATTTCTCTTTGGGGGAAGCAGAGTCATGGGGTGATTCGGCCAGAGCTGACCCTTTATCTGATTTTTTCAATAATCACCTTGCTCTTGCTCATCTGGTGGACATGCCTCTTCTGAAGTTGAAACCCACCTAGAGAAACAGAAGGGTTGGTCAGGATTGGGTGGGTAAGAAGTTAGACCGGTTTCTTTTAAGTGAGATTTTGTTAGAAAAATTGATGGACTATCGCCATTGGGTTGGTGAGGGTAGTGTTTTGGACCATTTTCCCATCCTTCTCGAAGTCAAAGGTGCAGGAAATAAACCTGGGTTGCCCTTCTGCTTTAATCCCGCCTAGCTCAAGGATGATTTGTATCAGGATCTGTTTGCATCAACTTGGGAGAAAGATCCTTTCTAGCCTGATTCTTCTAGGAGTGCCTTCTTTTGGAAGAATCTGAAGAAAATGAAAGCAAATTCAAAAAATTGGGCTGCAAAAAAGAAGGAGAAGGAGGAGGAGGAGCTTAAAAGGGTTAATTCTGAACTTGCTCAGTTGGAAGATCCGGAAGGAGGAGGCTATGCCTCCATTGATTCAAGGAATAAAATTAAAGACTTGGAGGCCTCCAGGAGAATCATTCTCCATCTCAAGGAAGAAAGTTGGCGACTGAAAAGCAGAGCGATATGGCTCCAAGCAGGAGATGAGAATACCAAATTTTTCCAAAACTATGCCAAAGGCCGGAAAATGGCAAATACTATTTGGGAAATCCCTAAAGGAAATGGTGAAACGACTTCTTCTTTTGAGGATCTGGCTTCTCTAGGTATCAGTTATTTTAAAGATTTCTTTAAAGCTCCAGCTGTAGCATCCATCGCAGAAGTCATAAGAGTCGCGCAGTTGTTTCCTAGGTTCATTGAGGAGGAAGAAAATGATGCAATTATGTCACCTGATTCTAAACAAGAGATCGAGGATATC